>CM042840.1:114559781-114864189 GCA_023653725.1 Bungarus multicinctus
ATCTAAAAGTCTATGGAGATTCTCAGTCATTAAGGCATGGTTGTCCCAAAGGTGCTTTTTCAAGACGCAACTGGACTTTCTTCTTTTTCTTTGAAGAAGTTTTGATTCTCATCCAAGAAGCTTCTTCAGCTTTGACTGGATGATAGGGAATAGAAGGATTACATTCCTTGCAGATAGCTGGCATGTGCTTTCTTTTAGAGAGTCATTGAGGCCATTAGGAGGTTTATCTGTCTTTTCAGAGTCTTCTGTGTAATGAAAATGAGTATGGAATCTTCTTGGCTGCAGAATGTTTTTTGCCCTGTATCCCTTCCCTGTTGAAGACAGGCACAGACTGTTGGGGATAAGTCTATGTTGTCTGCATCTCAAACTGAAGTGCAAATGGTTCCTGTAGTGTGCAATTTTTCTGAAACCCGTTCATAGTCCCACACCATTTGAAGGGTGTTTATCCCAAAGTGTATAGCTAAAAAGTCTGTGGAGATTTTCAGTCATGCTTGTCCCAAAGGTGCTTTTTCAAGAGGCAACTGGACTTTCTTGGTTTTTATTTTTATTTCCAGAAAAATTGCATACAGAAATCATTTGCACTGCAGCACACTGCTGACTTATATTTAAGTGATTGTCGATTAGGACAAGATCCTTGTCACAGTTACTACTATTGAGTGAGGTATCGCCTATACTGTACCTGTGCATTTGGGGTTTTTGTCTAAATATAGAACCTTACTTTTTTCATCATCGAATTTGATTTTGTTAGACAGTGCCCTATATTCAAGTGTGTCAAGATCCTTCTATATCTTAAGCCTATCTTCTGGAGTGTTGGCCACTCCTGTCAGCTTGGTGTCGTCTGCAAATTTGATGAGTTTCCCATCCATCCCCTCAGCCAAATCACTGAGGAACATGTTGAAGAATGCTGGGCCTAAAACAGAGCCTTGGGGTACCCTACTGCTTCCATGTAGATGCAGTTCCATTGAGGACACAAAGATGAAGAGATCAACCTATTTTCCAAAGTACCAAAGAAAAGAAACTATGAATCAAATATAATCAAAGAAAGAAACAACCTAAAACTAAGGAGAAATTTCCTAACAATGAAAACAATTAACCAGTGGAACAGTTTGCCTTCAAAAGTTGTGGTTGCTCCATCACTGGAGGCTTTTAAGAAGAGACTAGACAGCCATTTGTCAAGAATGATATTGGGTCTCTTGCTTGAGGAGGGGGTAGGACTAGGTAGAAGATTACCAAAGTTCCTTCCAATGCTATTATTCTGTTATTTCCCAGAGCAATATAGAATAGAATAGAATAGAATAGAATATTTTATTGGCCAAGTGTGATTGGACACACAAGGAATTTGTCTTGGTGTAAATACTCTCAGTATACATAAAGAAGGAACATTCGTTAAGAATCAAGAATCATAATGTACAACACTTAATGATAGTCATAGGGTACAATCAACATCAAATCATACTAGGAAACAGAGGATAAAAGCAACAAAGGTACAGTCACAAGTGGGAGGAGATGGGTGATAAGGAATGATGAGAAGATTAACAGTAATAGTAGTGTACACTTTGTAAATAGTTGAATCAATCGTCCTCATTTCAACATTGCTATCCTTATCCTAACCCTTAAGTAAAATATGAGAGAAAAATAGATTTTATGATCTAAAAGCTGGGTAAAATTTAATTTATCTTTCATTGATTAAACAGTCAGCCACATTTCTTCTCTCAATATATAATGTCATCAGCATATTAATATTAAAAATTGGATGTTACACCTATTTTCTACTTTGCTTAAGGTTACTACAGGTACTTCCAGTTTTTCAACCATTTTATAAAGATTATGCATGTGATTCTTTGTACCACATATCCAATTAAATAAACTGGTTCACAAGGCTTATAAGATAACAAAGGTATTAGCTTTTAGGACAACAAAATCTGTGGGTTTTTTAAAAAAATAATATTAAGCAAAGTATATGTAGTTTTTTAGCAAAGTTTTATAATTTGATTTCTAATTCTTTGATTAAACAACTTCCATAAAGCAGCTTTGATATCTTTATTCTTCATGCTATAGATTACAGGGTTCATCATTGGAGGGATCACAGAGTAGATCACTGCAAGTATCTCATCCCAATTGTAAAAAGATCTAGAATTTGATATGAAATAGGAAAATATACATGTAGCCACAAATAAACAAACAACAAAAAGATGGGGAATGCAGGTAGAAAAGACCTTTTGTCTGCTGGCCATTGATGACATGTTCAAAATTGTCTTAAATATTTTCACATAGGACATGATAATTAACATAAAACAAGCAACACCAACCAAAGTACTAAAGAGAAGAATCCTGATTTCATTGAATTTGGGATCGAAGCAGGAAATGTTCATGAGGTGTGGGATTTCACAGAAGAACTGATGGATGATTGTGGAACAGAAAGGCAATGAAAAAAGGGTTCCTGTATGCATGGCAGCATTAAGAAAACCTAGTATCCATGCAACACCTGCCATCTGGAAGCAGTTTCTCCATTGTATCATAGACATGTAATGTAAAGGATAGCAGATAGCCACATATCTATCATAGGCCATAGCCGTGAGAAGGAAAAGGTCTGATGACAGGAAGAAAAGAAAGAAAAACATTTGTGCAACACATTCCGAATATGAAATCCTTCTTGCATTCATGAGGGCACTGACTATTGATCTGGGAATGGTGACAGTGGTGGATCCCAGGTCAACAATTGCTAAATTGACCAGAAAGAAATACATTGGTGTCTGAAGATGGTTGCTCATTATTACTACAATGATAAGGAGAAAATTTCCTATCAGTATAACCAGATACATCATTAGAAAGACCACAAAGTGCAAAAGCTGGAACTCCCGTTGCTCAGAAAATCCCATAAGCAAGAAATCCACGATGGTGGTTCTGTTTGACATGGTTGAAATTTTAACTGTCAGAGAAAGAAGTATCAATATAACAACTCTTGCTTTTGAATATGATTCCATTTTATAAAACAAGTTTCCAAGCGGCTTGTTTTATTTTTGATATAGTAACTCAAATAACAAGAAAGCTATATTTATACATTCAAGTTAGTTCTTCGGTACTGACATCCTTTATTAAGGAACTATTTCTGCAGGAGAAGAATATAATATAGTGCAATACTTTATCATTTTATCTAATCAGATAATTACAATTTTACTTAAACTTGGAGTTCAAATAGAAAAAAAAATTCTTCTAATATGCAGAGGTATTGCAGCTATTGTTTGGTATAGCACCCTGTAAAATCTTCAGCTCCATTATATCTCAGGGACGTGAAGTACATCAGACTTAATTGCAACCCGAATAAGATTCTTTATCAATGAATGCCAATATACAACATATCCCAGGATAATGTTGCAGGATCCAATCTGGGTCAGTCAATGGAACAAAAGATTTTGTCATCCAAGCTTTCAGATTTATTCAGGAGCCCATCTTCAAAAAACTTCTCTCTAATAGTATGTGTGTGTCTGCTACAGAGAGGTTCCTTGAAGCTGGGCTTCAGCACAAATCTAAAAGCTTCAGAGATGAAACCTCTGGTCCCAATGATTGACTCAGATTGGACCCTGCTATATTGTTTATCTCTAATGGAGGGGCCACTGTGTCCTGTTAAGGATTTCAGTGAAGTTTAAACTGAAAAGAAAAACAATATAAGCTACTTATATGAAAATATGATCCCATATAATGACACAACACAGCCCAACCATATTATATTCATCATAATATAATAACATATGACATAAAAGGCTACATTTGAACTGAAAAAGCATTTCTGCAGTGCCAGCTTCCTTTCATTAAAGAAAAAAAGATGGAGATCATAGATGGAGAGCATAGATGGAGAGCATAGTGTGGCTATGATTATCAAACATCAATGTAACATTAGATTTTTTCACATCACCAGAAAATACTGATTTTGCATACCTTTGAAATTTTAGAGGTAGGCCTTTCTTCTAAATATTTTAGAGATATTACAAATATTATTCATACTTACACACCTCTTCCAAACCTGCAACTATGAGATTGAGATATATATATATCCAAGGATGTGAAATAAGTCATGTTTGATTGCAGATTTAATTGAATTCTCTATCTGGAATAGAATATAAGAACTACCATATTATTTGTGTAGACCTTGTGTAGTCAATAGAATGCTATTGAAGAAGCCTGAATCTAGATAACTAATCCTATCTACAATTGGTCAATAGAAACCTCTATACTTGATATATTAGTGGGTTAGCACAAAATTTGCCCTGCAGTTGTATTATTTAAAGTGCTACATATTTCCTTTTAGTTTTTAGTCTATTTTTATAAAAACTATGAATACAACCGCAGCAACAATAACAACCTTGGTTAAAAGGCATAAGAATTTTTTGAAAAAGTGCCCATTGAACCTTTCTTGAATAGCCTTTAGAAATTTAAATTTTAAAAACTTACTTTTTCCCATTGATCCTTTTAAAATGATAATGAAAACAACTACAAAAGCTTCATTTTTCTTCTTTTTATTTGTATTTCTTTCACATTTCACAAGCCTCTCAAAATCATTTAGAGCTGATTTGCAGCACGACTCCAGTTCAAGCAGGATGCAGAAATGAATCCTTAATCAGCATGCAGAGATTATTGTTCTTATTCCAAAACAGAAGTGAATTTAAGAAATTAAAAAGAGAAAAAACACTCTGTTTCTCACTAACATACTATCCTTCAATTCTCATTCTCCAGCTACCATTTATACAATACAATGGTACATGCTACAGATTTGGTGGGATTCAAACATGGGTTCCTCCTCAACATTTGTTAACTAGTCCCACAGGGAAAAACTTTAATGACCTCTATACATGATGGATTGATTGCACAATTACAATTACAGTGGTGACAGATGCAATTCTCCCAGACACTGCAAAGACATGATGTTTTCTTTTAACTTGAGGAAAATGCACTAGAGGTACAAAATATTACCAATAGTAGCATTATAGTCCAAAGTGGAAGCTTTTCTTTCTGTAAACTCCTATGTATAGAATCTAAATTAATGTAATACATGGAAATAATTGTTATAATACAAAGTTGTAAGCAAAAATGAGAAAACTGTAAATCTATGTCCCCATTCAGAAATTTTTATTGTAAAATATAGAAATGAAATGGAAATGTATTTCATAAAATTGTGACTCTTATTATTATCAGATTCTTATCAACATTTTGATTATCCCTAGAACTGTGTCCAGTTGAATCGCAACATCATGGGAGATTTAGTCAAAGATTGAATGCAAGTTTACTCACTTGGGCCTCTGAACCTACATAAGCTTGACCTATTTTGTGAGGATTCAGTCTGCATGGAAACAAAACATTACCCACTATGATGTCATACTGATGTCTGAGGATAAGAGATATCTACTGATCACCGGTTGGGATTCAAATATTTTTACTACCAGTTCTGTGGGCATGGATTATTTGATGGGCATGGCTTGGTGGACATGTGGCTGGGTGGGCGTGCTGGGTGGTCATATGACTGGGTGGGAGTGGCCAACTTGATATCACTCATGTCAAGGAGTGCCTTGCCTGGCCTCTCCTCACCTCAGAAATACAATTTCCCTCTCTATTTATTTACTACCACTACTAAACATCCAAAATACACTATTTAATGTATATATGTCATTTGTGTACATACATATTACATGGTATAGTGTGTGTGTAGGCACACAAAAAGGTACACTATCTACTATATATACTGTGTGTATGTACAAACGCGCACACACACACACACACAACCACACACAGAGCTCTTCTAAAACTATATACATTCAACCTCACTGCATTTTAAAACTCTGAGTTTACTTTCTGCCACACATTTAACTATAACTTCTGTACATTAGAACATTGCACACACCTTCAGATTTACTTCCCTAGCCTGCATATGGCTGTTAGTCCCAGGAGATGTCATGGATTGAGTAAAATATGGTGAAACTCACAACGCTCTTGCTAAACAACCAAAATTTTGGACTCAATTGTGATCATAAGTGAAGAACTATCTCTGTGTTCCTCTGCATGGCAGCCTTGTCCTAATAAACTCCTCTGCCAATTTTCCTCTCTGTTAGAGGCACTGTAAGGCCTGGCAGTACGCTTAAGCCAAAAATGAACTAAAACAAAGACTTAAGCGGAGGCTTGCAAATCAAAGAAAGCAGACTTTTATTCTTTGATTAAGGTTAAAGATCTGGGAAGATGTTCCTAGCACATCACAAGAGACATGGGAAGAAAATTCTACAAAATACAGAAAAATGCCCTGTATCTTTAAGATTCTTAGAAGTGGAGTAACTGCAATGTAAAATTCTCTAATTTAGATTTACATCTTTCCTGCAAAAGACAAATCTCTCCCTATCTCTTCTCTTATTGTCCATCTAATTAATCACAATTGACCACAAGGAGGTTATTAACAGCATACTTCAAAGGTGTGGAATGGAGGTTTTTACATTCCCAGAGAGGTACATTTCATTCCCATGGGGTGAAATATATCAATCCAGGAAAACAGGTGGACTCAAATTAATTTAGATGGGATTTACATTGACTTCTGTAAAGCATTTGACTCAGTGGTACATGACAAACTACTTGACTCAGTGGTACATGACAAACTACTATTAAAATTAATTTCTTACGGCATTTCGGGACCCCTTCACAAGTAGATTACTGCCTTCTTGTCAAACAGGCAACAAATAGTAAAAATAGGAAATGCCCTATCAAACCCTGCACCAGTTATCAGCGGTGTCCCACAAGGGAGCGTTCTAGGACTCATATTCTTTACACTATATAAATGACCTTTGTAATCACCTTATTAGCAACTGTGTCCTCTTCACTGATGATATAAAACTGTTCAACACAACAGTCCATGCTATCGTCCTTCAAAAAGATCTTGATTATGTGTCTGAATGGTCTAACAATTGGCAACTCCAAATCTCTCTGTCCTACACATTGGTAAAAAAAAATCTATAAAAAATCTGTAAAATACAAATTAGGTGGATATGACGTTGTTGATGACCCTAACTTTGTCAAGGACCTTGGAGCTTTCATATTGAATAATCTAAGCACCAAAGCTCACTGCAACAGTATTGCCAAAAAGGCTTTAAGAGTTGTAAATTTAATTTTACAAAACTTCTTCTCGGGTAACACTGTTTTGCAAACTAGGACATTCAAAACCTTTGCTAGACCAATACTTGAATTCAGCTCTGCTGTCTGGAATCTACACTGTATATCAGACATAAATACAATTGAGTGAGTCCAGAAGTATTTTACCAGAAGAGTACTACATTCCTCTGTTCGCAACAGAATATCCTACAACACCAGGCTTGAGATTCTAGGCTTAGACAACCTTGAATTACGCTGACTAAGATTGGACTTAAGTATAGTACATAAAATCATATGTTACAACATCTTACCAGTTAATGAATATTTCAGCTTTAACTACAACAACACAAGAGCACACAACAGATATAAACTTAATGTAAACCACTCCAAACTAGATTGCAGGAAGTACGATTTCAGCAACAGAGTGGTCAATGTCTGGAACTCACTCCCTGATTCTGTTGTCACCTGCTCAAATCCTACTCCTTTACCCTCAAACTAACCTCTATTGATCTTACCCCATTCCTACAAGGTCTCTAAGGAGTGGGCATAAGCACACAATCATGCCTACTATCCATATCCTATTGTCCCCAAATATTAATTTCTATTTCTTGTATTTAAACTTATGTTTATTCTTGTTTCTGTTATATTGTAAGTTTTTCTCAAATAAATAAATAAAATATACTTAAATCTATGTCCAATAGAACCACAATATCCTAGAAAATTTGCATTCAGTCTTAGGCTTGGCCTATTTATCTGGGTCCCAGAAAAGCTACCTAAACTTGTGATTCAGTGTACATGGAAAAGTCTCCAAACTGAAACTGAAAGGAATGGGAAATAATAAAACATAACTTACAAGCAAAATAAGAAACAATAAAATCAGATAAATATAATCAGTGTAACTAAAGTCCCCAAGTTGATGCCAATCAGACCTCCATATGGAAGTTATTCTGCAAGAGGCTAGCTAGCACCAAGAAACATTACCTATAATCCTCCACTTTTCACATAGAGGGATTCTCAATACTATCAATCAGGGCAAGTGTACTAAACAAATGATTGAATACCTATGTGAAAATATTGTTCTTTATATATCTAGATACCTAGAAGCCAGTATATAG
The DNA here is from genome assembly GCA_023653725.1 of Bungarus multicinctus. Lineage (NCBI taxonomy): Eukaryota > Metazoa > Chordata > Lepidosauria > Squamata > Elapidae > Bungarus > Bungarus multicinctus. Next base: position 114,568,019 of record CM042840.1, read on the forward strand.
GACCTTAATATTTAAAATCACTTTTTTGATTTGTATCCAGAAACCTATCCAAAACCTATCACTCACCACACTATAGATATCATGTGGCTATAATCATTCACATCTGCCTTCTTTACAAATGTACTTTCTGAGTAATTTTCAAAGTTAAATCTATATTTTGTAAACCCTTGAAGACTTGGTCCTACCCAGTGGTGGGATTCAAATAATTTAACAACCGGTTCTCTGCCCTAATGATTTCTTCCAACAACCAGTTCATCAAACTGCTCAGAAAGTTAACAACTAGTTCTCCTGAACTGGTGCGAACTGGCTGAATCCCACCACTGGTTCTACTCCTAGACATTCAGAACCCTGCATGGTGGTCTTCCAAACTTGTCCAGAATAGTATGAGTTTATTGTTGAATGGCTGGTATAACTGTTATTTACTCCTATATTTTTTATATTTTATGAACTGTGTATTTTCATAAACTGCATGTTAAGAAGACAACTACTGAATATAAATTGACCAAATAAATGAATAAATATACAGGGTAAATGTAGCATTTGGGCTGCTGCTTTCTTCTGCAAGTAGTTTTCAAGTACTGTTCAATGCTATGCCCATCTATAGCATTTCACATTCTGATGAGAACATGAATTGTCAGATTCTCCTCTGAATAAGATTGCAAGTGGCTAAAGCTGGAATAAGATCCCAAATGGCTCTGAGTAGCTTACATTAAAAAAGAGCAATTTAAAAAATGAATCATAATCATCCAGAAGACAAACTCTCCAAAACAATAAACATTCTATAAGGGCTCAATTGCTAGTCTTGCTGACAACCTAGGAGGATAGTCATAATTTCAATAATTTTCTGAATATCGTCAATTAAAAGTATATAGAAGTATGGGAGGTGGGGTGTGGACCTGGCTGGCATTACCGAGACCTGGCTGGGACAGGAGGGGGGTGTCCCTCTGGTGGAGATGTGCCCAGCCGGGTTTCGGGTCTTTAATCGGCCGAAGGCCCAGGGGAGGGGTGGGGGGGTTGTGGTAATTATTCGGGAGGATCTGGGTCCTAGGAAATCCACTGTTCCTCAGACGACCGGATGTGAGTCCCTTTTTGTAAAGTGTGGTTCTGGGGTTCAGATGGGCCTATTGATCACATACATGGCTCCCTGCTATGTGACATCGGCTCTACCTGAGCTCCTCGAGGTCATAGCCGGCCTAGCGGTTGAGACCCCCAGGCTCATGGTCATGGGGGATTTCAATCTACCTTCAGCTGGTGGGGCCTCGGGGATTGCTCAGGACTTCTTGGCTTCCATGACAGCCTTGGGCCTGACCCAATTAATTAGGGAACCCACTCACATTGGGGGTCACATCCTGGATCTGGTTTTTGTCTCTGGACAGTGGCAGGATGACCTTGGTGTTGGGGACGTTTTTGTTGAGCCCTTGTCATGGTCAGATCATTCGCTCCTTAGGCTGGACTTCCAGGCTGCTCCTCCCCATCACAGGGAGGCGGACCAAATATGTTGGTACCACCCCAGGTGCCTGATGGATCCAGATAGGTTCCTGATGGAGCTTGGGCCATGTCCTGACATTTGAACACATGACTCAGTTGAGGACCTGGTCGCCACCTGGGATAGGGTGGCGGCTGGGGCCCTGGACCAGGTCGTGCCCTTGCAACCTCTGACCTGGCGCCGCTCTCACTCGGCCCCTTGGTTTTCCGGGGAGCTGAGGGAGATGAAGCACCAGAAAAGACGCCTGGAGAGTATTTGGAGGACTACTCGCTCCGGACTCAACTGAACACTATTACGGTCTTATATTAAGACCTATTTAGTGGCGATAAGGGTGGCAAAACATTTTTACTTTTCCACCCTTATTGCATCTGCAGGAAACCACCTGGCCGCCCTGTTTAGAGTGACCCGCTCCCTCCTGGAAGGGGGAGCGCGGGAGGATCCCTTGCAGGGACGGGTTGAGAACTTTTCGAATTTCCTGGTGGATAAAATCACTCAGATCCGGAATGGGTTGGATTCTGAAAGGGCAACTCTGGGTGGGAGGTCAGGGGTGGAATTTGAGGCAGTCATTTGGGAAGAGTTTGATCCTGTGACCCCCAAAGAAGTGGACAGGTTGCTGCGGGGGCTGAATGCTACCACATGTTTATTGGACCCATGTCCCTCCTGGCTGGTTTTGGCCACTCGGGAGGTGACATGAGGTTGGTTTCAGGGTATTATTAACGCTTCCTTGAGTGAGGGATATCTGCCCGCCGCCTTGAAAGAGGCGGTGGTGAGACCCCTCTTCAAGAAACCATCCCTGGACCCAACTTTGTTATCTAATTATCATCCCATCTCCAATCTTCGTTTTGTGGTGAAGGTTGTTGAGAGTGTGGTGGCATGCAGCTTCCCCAGCTCCTGGATGAAGTTGTCTATTTGGATCCACGCCAATCAGGCTTCAGGTCCGGGCACAGCACGGAGACGGCATTGCTCGCATTGGTGGATGATCTCTGGATAGCCCTAGTCCTATTAGATCTCTTGGCAGCTTTTGATACTGTCGATCACAGTATCTTACTGCGGCGGCTGGGGGGGATTAGGAGTGGGAGGCACTGTTATGCGGTGGTTCTCCTTCCTCTCTGACTGTTTACAATTCATGATGGCAGGGAGGCAAAGGTCGGCCCCAAGGCCCTGGTTTGCGGGGTGCCTCAGGGGTCGGTGCTCTCACCCTTTCTGTTCAACATTTATATGAAGCCGCTGGGTGAGATCATCCGTGGCTTTGGGGTAGAGTTCCATCAGTATGCTGATGATACTCAGCTGTACATCTCTACCCTGGGCCACCCCAATGAAGCTGTCAAAGTGATGACCCAGTGCCTGGAGGCCATGCAGTATTGGATGGGGCGGAACAGGCTTCAGCTCAACCCATCTAAGACTGAGTGGCTGTGCTTCCCAGCACCCTGGTACAGCCAGCTGGTTCCATCGCTGGCTGTGGGGGGCTGAATTCTTGCCGCCACAGAGAGGGCCCACATTCTGGGTGTCCTCCTGGATGTGCGGCTGTCATTGGAAGACCATGAGGCAGCCGTCGCCAGGGGAGCTTTTGGCCTGGTTCGTAAGATCTACCAGTTATGGCCCTTTCTGGATCGGGATGCGCTTTGCACGGTCACTTCCGCTCTGGTGACCTCCCGCCTAGACTATGCCAATGCTCTCTACATGGGCTGCCTTTGAAGAGCATCCGGAGGCTCCAGCTGGTGCAGAATGCGGCCGCACGGGTGGTGTTGGGGGCTCCTCGGGGCTCCCATGTTATGCCACTTCTGCGTGAGCTGCATTGGTTCCCGGTGGCCCTCCGGGTAAGCTTCAAGGTCTTAGTTATCATCTTTAAAGCACTCCATGGCTCGGGACCAGGATATTTGCGAGACCGCCTCCTGCCACTGTCGGCCTCCCGCCAACCAATACACTCCCATAGAGTTGGCCTCCTCGGGGTGCCGCCGGCTGGATGGCTGGCGATCCCGAGGATGCGGGCCTTCTCATTGGGGGCACCCTCTCTCTGGAACAAATTACCCCCGGAGATGAGGACCATCCCTGATCTCCTGACTTTCCGCCGTGCATTGAAAACTCATTTATTTCAGCAAGCCGGTCTGGCCTAGGGGTTTTTAAATTTTTTAATCTGGTTTTAACTTTCTTAATTCCCTTATTTTTAATCTTTGTAAGAGCCAATGTATTTAATTTTTTTAATTTTTAAATATTGTATATGTGTTTTATATATGTATTTTATTCTGGCTGTTCACTGCCCCGAGTCCCTTTGGGAGAGGGGGAGGTATATAAATTTAAATAAATAAATAAATAAATAAATATTCCAAATGCAAGAGCTGTAACAGAGAAGCCTCAGTTATTTGGTTCCAATAGATGACATGAGGTATGCTCATTTTGTCTGATGTTACCTGACAATCAGAAACAATTGGGAAAGGCAACCCTACAAGTAGACAGGCCCTATGCATGAAGGTTTTCATTGGTGATAAGCAAAATCTTGAATTGCATGTTAAATAGATCTAGTAGCCTTTGCAGCTTGAATACAGTGAAATCACATAGACAGAATGTGACATGCCCATCACTAACTGCACTGACATATTTATAACTTAGCCATAGCTTAAAAGTTGTCGTCAAGGGTAGCTTCATATATTGCATAGTGCAGTTATCCATTCAGGAGGTGACTAGGGCATGAGGGGCCATCTGGCGGAATCTCCTGTTCCAAGAACAGATAAAAGTAGTACATTAAATACATTTATTCAAAGGCCATCTTAGCCACTGCTGCCATCTATTCTTGAGCAGGACCTATGAGTTTAAGGTAACTATCAGGTTGTGCACCAGTATTGAGTGGAGTCATACCACACCATCCAAGATTAGAGACAGAATGTTTTCAGGGAAGGGGGTCCAAATATCCATAGGCACATTGCTTCAGTAAGAATGTGCAGGTGATGATGGTTAAGGGTTTTCTAATTCCAACATATGTTGCCATCTTTGGTAAATACCAGCTTCAAATTTTGGATTTGAAAATTAAAAGCTTGGATTTTTTTCAACATAAAACACCCTGTCCTTGAATGGCTGGGTGGTCTGGACAGTAACATTTGAATGACTATGTCCATGAATTTGCCATTAGATAGATAGATAGATGATAGATAGATAGATAGATAGATAGATAGATAGATAGATAGATAGATAGATAGATAGATAGATAGTTACATACAAACATCAGTTTTGAGATTTCTAATTGTTTACTATTTATGTGCAGATTGAATCTACAGTGGCAGATGTTACTTCAGTATCAACAAGTAATGCCTTCTTCTAATATGTGTATTTTTAGAGCTTGTGAAATAGAACAATAATTGCTCGGCAGAGAATAATAATAAACAACAAATAGATTGTTATGCTACCTGCAACGCATTGACAAAGTTTATTCTTACACCTAATCTTGACATGCTCCCTGTTTTCAGTTGGTGACTTTCATTGCTTGTAGACAGATATGTTGGACGAAGGAGTTATTAATCAGCAAAATCAGAATGCACCAATGTGATAAATGCAGAGTAAAAAAAATCCCATTGTCTCACTCAGAACTTCACAGGGGCAAAGGTTTGTTTAACATCTATTATCCTGGTCTCAATAACTTCTACATGGGATAAAACAGTGCACCTCTACACAAAAACTGACACCTGTAAAAACATTTCTCAGAATATTCTGAGCCTGATTTCAAGAAGACTATATTTAAGAAAGAAAATAAAAGCAAAATATAGGTTTCATGACAAATTATTTGGGCAAGAGAAGACTTAAGAATATTTTCCATTGATAAGTTTCTCATCCCAATATATAGTATAATAAATATATTAATGCTAAAGGTTACAACAAGTAATTGCAGCTTTTCAACCATTTTATACAAGCGTATGCATGTAATTCTCTGAAATGGCCATTGCATCCAAATAAGTAAAATGTAGTTCACAAGGCATAAATGATAATAGAGATGTTATTCTTAGGTTAATATAAGGTGAGAGATTTTTGAATTTGTAAGCAAAAGTTGCTTAAAAATTTAAGTTAAGCAGGTTTTGTATTTTAATTTGTAATCCTTTGATTAAATAGTTTCCATAAAGCAGCTTTGATATCCTTATTCCTCATGCTATAGATTACAGGGTTCATCATTGGAGGGATCACAGAGTAGATCACTGCAAAGACTTCATCCCATTCATAAGATGATCCAGAATTTGGTATGAAATGGGAAAATATACCTGTACCACATAATAAGCAGACAACAAAGAGATGGGGAATGCAAGTAGAGAAAGCCTTTTGCCTACTGGCCATTGAGGACATGCTTAGTAGTGTCTTAAAGATTTTTATATAGGATATGATAATTAACATAAAACAAACAACACCAAGAAAAGCACTAAAAAGAAGTACCCATTTTTCATTGAATTTAGGATCGAAGCAGGAAATCTTCATGAGGTGTGGGACTTCACAGAAGAACTGATGGATGACTGTGGAACAGAAAGGCAATGAAAAAAGGGTTCCTGTATGCATGGCAGCGTTAAGAAAGCTTAGTATCCATGCAACGCCTGCCATCTGGAAGCAGTTTCTCCATTGTATCATAGACATGTAATGTAAAGGATAGCAGATAGCCACATACCTATCATAGGCCATAGCCGTGAGAAGGAAAAGGTCTGATGACAGGAAGAAAAGAAAGAAAAACATTTGTGCAACACATTCTGAATATGAAATCCTTCTTGCATTCATGAGGGCACTGACTATTGATCTGGGAATAGTGACAGTGGTGGATCCCAGATCAACAATTGCTAAATTGACCAGAAAGAAATACATTGGTGTCTGAAGATGGTTGCTCATTACTACTACAATGATAAGGAGAAAATTTCCTATCAGTATAACCAGATACATCATGAGGAAGACCACAAAATGCAAAAGCTGGAACTCCCGTTGCTCAGAAAATCCCATAAGCAAGAAATCCATGATGATGGTTCTATTTGGCATGGTTGAAATTTTAACTGTCAAAAAGAAGATATCAATTTAAGAAATCTCCGCATTGAATATGAAATAATATTAAGCAAAAAATATTAAGTAGCTTTTTAGCAAAGTTTTGTAATTTGATTTCTAATTCTTTGATTAAACAACTTCCATAAAGCAGCTTTGATATCCTTATTCTTCATTCTATATATAGAATAGAATAGAATAGAATAGAATAGAATAGAATAGAATAGAATAGAATAGAATAGAATAGAATAGAATACTTTATTGGCTAAGTGTGATTGGACACACAAGGAATTTGGCTTGATGTAAATATTACAGGGTTCATCATTGGAGGGATCACAGAGTAGATTATTGCAAGTATCTCATACCAATTGTAAAAAGACCCAGAATTTGATGTGAAATAGGAAAATATGCTTGTACTCAGAACAAACAAAATGAACAAACAAAATGAACAAACAAAAAAAGAGATGGGGAATGCAGGTAGAAAAGACCTTTTGTCTGCTGGCCTTTGAGGACATGCTTAGTAGTCTCTTAAAGATTTTTACATAGGATATGATAATTAACATAAAACAAATATTTTTTTAAATATTTTCACGTAGGACATGATAATTAACATAAAACAAGCAACCCCAACCAAAGTATTAAAGAGAAGAATCCTGATTTCACTGAATTTGGGATTGAAGCAGGAAATCTTCATGAGGTGTTTGATTTCACAGATGGATGACTATGGAACAGAAAGGCAATGAAAAAAGAGTTCCTGTATGCATGGCAGCATTAAGAAAGGCTAGTTAGTATCCATGCAACCCAGGGGTGGGATTCAAATTTCTTAACAAATGGTTCTGTGGGCATGACCTAATTTTTGGATGTGGTGGTCATATGACTGGCTGGGCGTGGCTTGTTGGTCATGTGACTGGGATAGGCATAGCTAGGTGGCTATGTGACTAGCAAACCAAATATAAGTGGTCCTCGCTTAATGGCCAGTTGCTTAGTAAGTGTTCTAATTTACGACAACCTCCCTAGAGCTACTTGACCTGTTTTTGGTGTTTTGACAGCCATGTGCATACACGCACACACATACACTTATGATCAGTTACAACATCCCACACAGTGTTGTGACTGAGGTTTTCTATGTTTTTTTCCAGTTTCCAACAATTCTTTCTGGTTTCCGGTTAAAAATACCCATTGGGGAAAATGGACTTGTTTAACAACCACAGTGTTTGCTTAATGACCACAAAGTTCACTTAATGTGTTTGCCTAACCCAGGGTATGCAACCTTAAACACTTCAAAGAGCCATTTCCTATTTTCTTTTAACAGGTATCTCTCTTTCGCTCTTTCTCTCTTTCTCATCTTTTTTTTCTTTCTCCCTTTTTCTTTCTCTCTCTCTCTCATCTCTGTCTCTTCTCTCTCTCTCTCTTTCTCTCCCTCACTGTCTCTCTCTGTGTGTCTTCTCTGTGTGTGTGTGTCTTCTCTCTCTCTTTCCCTCCCTCCCTCCCTCCCTCCCTGTCTTTCTTTCTCTCTATCTGTATGTGTCTCTTGCCTCTCTCTTTCCCTCCCTCTCTTTCCGTGTGTCTTGTATCTCTTTCCCTCTATCTCTCTCTTTCTCTCTCTTTCCTCCCTCCCTCTGTCTCTCCCTCTGTGTCCATCCCTGGGGGGGAGGGAATATAAGTCACTTTTTATCAGTGTTGTTGTAACTTTAAATGGAGGCTAAACAAATAGTTGTAAGTCAAAAACTATCTGTATCTGGGGCTTTAACCTTCCAATTAGCATCTAACTAAATTTCAGCTGCATCTCTGCACCAAGCACATAGGATAATTTCCTTATTCCCAAAATGCAGGAAAATAACCCAGGCTTACAAGAAGTTGTACTTCTGATGTTTTTCAAGCTTAGCAACTTTAAGACATGTGGACTTCAATTCCCAGAATTTCCCAGGCAGCATGAGACCTGATCATTTGATTACTTCCAAATCTGTAACATGAAAGAATTACCAACTTTAAAGACACTGTGCATTGTATCTCTGTTTGAATTGATTTAGTAAGATTCCATACCTACCACACTCCTGTCTCTGCTTGGATAGAACCATTAAGGCACTTCTACTGGATTGCCCCTTGTACCAAGGCTCTGATTTAATATTGCCTCCTCCTCCTCCTCCTCCTCCTCAATAAATGCATGGATTGACCTCAAATGGATGTTAGCTATTTTCTACTGGTGGATTAATCTATAAAATGTAATATAAACTGCCCCTTCATCACAAGGACACAGCTTTAAAGTTTTAAAGTCCCGTCCCCCAAGGGATATTTGCTCCAGGTTACTTTAAAATGCTTTAAAGCCAAGTTCAACCCCAACAACGCTTCCTGGAACTTCTCCTTGTAGCACTGAGCTCTTTGGCTTTTATTTTGAAACCCAGCACTCTTGGTCTTCAGCATTGGATTTTAAAGCAGCTATTCAGTGCTATAAGAAGTGTCAGGAAGCCAATGAATTAGTCAATTAAATAATACTTTTAAACTACTTTCCCTGCCAGCAATCTGGGTTGAAGCAGAATTAAACAATATCTGCTCCTTTGTTTTCTGCAATTGATTTTATAGGAAGGAGACTTAAATTCACACACATACACACCAGCCACTTCCCACTTGATCTACCTCATTTAGGAAGCATGGAGGACATCATCAGCAACAGCAAAACTCAATATCTTCCAAATGGGATGGCGTGGGAGGAGAAAGGAGTTCTTGCTCCAGGCTTAAAGCCGACAGCTCCATCAACATATCTTCAGCCTCATCAGAGGCAAGTGGCCAGAAGGGGAAAGGGCGAGGCCAGCCAGGGGCATGATTTTCCAGTTCTCCGAACTGAGCAGAATCATAACATCCAGTTCTATAGAACTGGAGGGAACTGGTAGAATCCCACCCCTGATGCAACTGCAGCCATCTGGAAGCAGCTTCTCCATTGCATCATAGACATGTAATGTAAAGGATAGCAGATAGCCATATATCTGTCCATAGGCCATAGCCGTGAGAAGAAAAAGGTCTGATGACAGGAAGAAAAGAAAGAAAAACATTTGTGCAACACATTCAGAATATGAAATCCTTCTTGCATTCATGAGGGCACTGACTATTGATCTGGGAATAGTGACAGTGGTAGATCCCAGATCAACAATTGCTAATTTGACCAAAAAAAATACATTGGTGTCTGAAGATGGTTGCTCATTACTACTACAATGATAGGAAGAAAATTTCCTATCAATATAACAAGATACATCATGAGAAAGACCACAAAGTGCAAAAGCTGGAACTCCCATTGCTCAGAAGATCCCATAAGCAGGAAATCCATGATGATGGTTCTGTTTGGCATGGCTGAAATTTTAACTGTCAGAGAAAGAAGTATCAATATAACAACTCTTGCTTTTGAATATGATATAGTGACTCCTAGAACAAGAAAGCTATCTTTATGCATTCAAGATAGTACTTCAGTACTGACATCCTTTATTAAGGAACCATTTCGGCAAGAGAAGAATATAATATAGTGCAATACTTTATCATTTTATCTAATCAGATAATTACAATCTTGCTTAAACTTGGAGTTCAAACAGGAATTTGTTTTCTTCTAATATGCAAAGGTATTGCAAGTATCGTTTGGTATTACACTTGTAAAATCTTCAGCTGCATGATATTTCAGGGATATGAAATATATCAGGCTTAAACGCAATCCCAATTAGATTCTTTATCAATGAAGGCAAATATACAATATGTCTCAGGATAATGTTGCAGGAACCAATCTGGGTCAGTCAATGGAACAATGGAACAGCCCAACCATTTTATATTCATCATAGTATAATAACTTCTATGACATAAAAGGCCGCATCTAGAACTGAAAAGGCAGTTCTGCAGTGTCAACTTCCTTTCTTTAAAGAAAAAAAATCATAGATGGAGAGCATAGTGTGGCTATGGTATTACATTAATGTAACATTAGATTTTTTCACATCGCCAGAAAATACTGATTTTGCATACCTTTGAAATTTTAGAAGTAGGCCCTTCTTCTAATATTTAGAGATATTACAAATATTATTCATACTTACACCCCTCTTTCAAGCCTGCAACTATGAGATTGAGATATATCCAAGGATGTGAAATAAATCAGGTTTGATTGCAGATTTAATTGAATTCTCTATCTGGAATAGAATATAAGAACTACCATATTGTTTGTTGTGTAGACAATAGAATGCTATTGAAGGAGCCTGAATCTAGATAACTAATCATATCTACAATTGGTCAATAGAAACCTCTATACTTGATATATTAGTGGGTTAGCATAAAATTTGCCCTGCAGTTGTATTATTTAAAGTGCTACATATTTCCTTTTAGTTTTTAGTCTATTTTTATAAAAACTATGAATACAACAGCAGCAACAATAACAACCTTGGTTAAAAGGCATAAGAATTTTTTGAAAAAGTGCCCATTGAACCTTTCTTGAATAGCCTTTAGAAATTTAAATTTTAAAAACTTACTTTTTCCCATTGATCCTTTTAAAATGATAATGAAAACAACTACAAAAGCTTCTTTTTTCTTCTTTTTATTTGTATTTCTTTCACATTTCACAAGCCTCTCAAAATCATTTAGAGATGATTTGCAGCACGACTCCAGTTCAAGCAGGATGCAGAAATGAATCCTTAATCAGCATGCAGAGATTATTGTTCTTATTCCAAAACAGAAGTGAATTTAAGAAATTAAAAAGAGAAAAAACACTCTGTTTCTCACTAACATACTATCCTTCAATTCTCATTCTCCAGCTACCATTTATACAATACAATGGTACATGCTACAGATTTGGTGGGATTCAAACATGGGTTCCTCCTCAACATTTGTTAACTAGTCCCACAGGGAACAACTTTAATGACCTCTATACATGATGGATTGATTGCACAATTACAATTATAGTGGAGACAGATGCAATTCTCCCAGACACTGCAAGGACGTGGTGTTTTCTTTAAACTTGAAGAAAATGCACTAGGGGTACAAAATATTACAGATAGCAGCGTTAATTCAGCAAATAGTCCAAAGTGGAAGCTTTTCTTTCTGTAAACTCCTATGTATAGAATCTAAATTAATGTAATACATGGAAATAATTGTTATAATACAAAGTTGTAAGCAAAAATGAGAAAACTGTAAATTAATGTCCCCATTCAGAAATTTGTATGCAAAGTATAGAAGTGAAATGGAAATGTACTTCATAAAATTGTGACTCCTATCATAATCAGATTCTTATCAACATTTTGATTATCCCTAGAACTGTGTCCAGTTGAATCACAACATCATGGGAAATTTAGTCAAAGACTGAATATAAGTTTATTCATTTGGGCCCCTGAACCTACCTAAGTTTCACTATTTTGTGAGGATTCAGTCTACACTGAAACCAAACATTACACACTTTTATGTCATACTGATGTCAGGGGATAAGAGATATCTACTGATGCAAATGTCAATTGCTCGCTCTGTGTGTGCGTGTGTGGGTTTGTAAGGATAAACATTCTAACTATACTTAGATCTATGTCCAATAGAACCACAAGGTCATGGAAAACTTGCATTCAATCTTAGACTAGGCCTATTTATTTGGATCCCTGAAAAGCTACCTAAACTTGTGATTCAGTGTGCATGGAAAAATCTTCAAACTGAAACTGAAAAGAGTAAGAAATAATAAAATATTAAACATTTGAACATAAGATAACTTACAAGCAAAATAAGAAACAATAAAATCAGATAAATATAATCAGTGTACCTAAAGACCCCAAGTTGATGCCAATCAGACCTCCATATGGAAGTTATTCTTCAAGTGTAACTAGCTAGCACCAAGAAACATTACCTATAATCCTCCACCTTTCACATAGAGGGATTCTCAATACTACCAAGATGGGGAAAGGAAAAAGAAAAAAAAATCATAATCATCCAGAAGGCAAACTCTCCAAAAGGTTCTGTCAGTGGGCCTGGGGAACCCAGAGCAGGATGGAGCACATCAAATGGCTCATATAATCTGCTGTCGTTGGGGCTGATTTTTTTTTTTTTTAAAATCAGATTTTGTTCTATTGTTCTTTATTCATTTATTTGATTCTTTTTGTTAGTTTTGTATGTTGTTTCTTGTTTTTAAATATGGTTTTACATTCTGTAAGCCACTTCGAGTCGCTATGGGCAAATAAGTGGCAATATAAATTCAATTAACAATGATGATGATGACGATGATAATAAAACAATAAAACATTCTGTTAGTCTTGCTAACAGCCTGGGAGAATAGTCAGATTTTCAATAATTTTCTGAATATCTTCAACTAAAAGAACATAGAATTCTGGGGGGGGAGGGGGGGCGGACTATTCCAGAAGGCGGCAATTGTAACATAAAGGGTTCAGTTCTTTGGTCCCCATAGATGCAGGGGTGGGATTCTATCGGTTCAGGCTGGTTTGGGTGAACCAGATGTTAATTGTACATCCAGTTCAGTGAACCAGTAGTTCTGAAGACCAGCTGGCCCTGCCCATCACGCCCCACGCCTCCCAGAAGTCCCCATGTGACTGGTTCTGGCTCCCAGGTAAGTGTAGGCTTGCAAGGCCAAAAATGGGGTGTGGGAGATATGGGGGGCACTGCCCCCCTGCCTCCTCTGCGCCCCCCCTCCATGCCCCATTTTGGGTCTCCTAAGGCTCCAGGGCGGCTTGTTATACTAAAAACAGCCTATTTTTGCTTTCAGGGGGGGTGCAGGAGGAGTGCTGGCTGTCACACATTCTTGGCCACATCTACCCAGCTGGTGATTAGGGCAGAGAATGGGCTGCTAAATTAGGTGATTAGTTTGCCTCTCTCACCCAAGGGCTGCATACTCTCCCTCCCACCAGCTGGCATGTAAGGGCTTCATTCAGTTTGTTCCTACCCTCAAATAGTAAGGCAAAGTGCAGATTCTGCAGCAGCTGGGCTTGCAGTTGGCTTGTAATACCTAAGTTCCAGGTCCTTCCTCTTCCTGCTCCTTCTGCTATGCCTGCTTCTGCCTCCTCTTCCTGATCCTGCTTCCTGTTTCTCCTGCTACCTCTTCTTCCTTCCTCTGCTTCTTCCCCATTTTCTTCCTCTCCTTCTCCCAGCACTGCACCTGGGCTTGCTTCCCTTCCTGCACCTCTCCAAGTTTTCAAGACAAACAAGTAGCAGCACAACTTGCAACCAAGTGCTTTCCCAAAGCCTTGTTGAAGGGGACACCTCCAAAGTATGTATATATGAGGGAAGTGCTGGATCTCCAAGGGAATTCCTTTCTTGTTTACTCCAAGACTGCTGGTCAAATTGGTTTGGTCTCTCTCTGTGTGTGTCTCTGCCTCTCCCCACCTCTCCTTCTCCCTTTTGAACGGTTTTGTCAGCACTTCCTCAATGTGCTAGATCTTCAGTTTGTTTTGCTAGAAAGGTGAGTTAGAATTGTCATTTCTCTCCCACCTTCCTTCTCAATTTCTTAAAAGCAGAAAGTCACAGGTCTAATCTGGAAAAAAATCACTGTGCTCAACCATTGAAAAGTGCAGGTGGTGGTCATTCACCCTCTTTCTGCTTCCCCAGGTTTTTATTGGGGGTTTCTTTGGAGCAAAAGTAGAGAGCCTCTTCCAATGAAGATTTCTTTGTATCTTTTAATTTTCTTCCAGAGGAGAACAAAAAAGTCTATTCCTGTGAAGGCTTTTCCAGTTCTTTACTCTGATTTTCTCCAGGAGTAAAAGAAAGCCCTTTCTAGTGAAGTCTTCCCTGTGTGTTTATTCTGATTTTTCCCTGGACTGGAGCAAAATCATCTGGTGGCAGGCTTTTTGGAGGCCGTACGGGATTGGATGGGCGGGAACAGGCTTCGGCTCAACCCATCCAAGACCGAGTGGCTGTGGTTTCCGGCGCCCCGATATAGCCAGCTGACACCTTCGCTGGCTATCGGGGGGGAAGTTTTGTCCCCCGCAGAGAGGGCTCGCAACCTGGGTGTCCTCCTGGATGTATGGCTGTCGCTTGAACATCATATCGCGGCCGTCTCCAGGGGGGCGTTTCATCAGATCCGTCGGATCTACCGGTTGCGGCCCTTCCTGGATCGGGATGCCTTGCGCACGGTCACTCAGGCCCTTGTCATCTCTCGCCTGGACTATTGTAATGCCCTCTACATGGGGCTCCCCGTGGGGAGCATCCGGAGACTCCAGCTGGTGCAAAATGCAGCTGCGCGGATGATTATGGGGGCGTCGCGTAGCGCCCATGTGACGCCACTTCTGCGCGAGCTGCATTGGTTGCCGGTGGCTCTCCGGGTTCGCTTTAAGGTTCTAGTTTTGACCTTTAGGGCGACCCATGGCATGGGACCAGGTTATCTTCAGGACCGCATTCTGCCGGTGATCTCCAACAGGCCAGTGCGTTCCCACAGAGAGGGTCTGCTCCGGGTGCCGTCGGCCACTATGTGTCGTCTGGCGGCGCCGAGGGGTAGGGCCTTCTCTGTGGGTGCCCCCGCCCTCTGGAATACTCTGCCACCGGAGCTTCGTACTGACACGGACCTGAGGGCCTTCAGGCGCGCGTTGAAGACCTGGCTCTTTGAGCAGGCCGGCCTGGGCTGAGATAATGGTTTTAATTTTGGTCTCCATGGTATTTAAATTTTAAATTGGGGTTTTAAGGTGGGGGGGTGGGATCTGTTTAGTTTTATTTATCAGCCAAATTGGTTTAATACTTTTTTAATTTTTGTATATTTGTGGGTTTTTAGATAGGCTGTACACCGCCCTGAGTCCCCTGGGAGAAGGGCGGTATATAAATTTGATTAAATAAATAAATAAATTAAGAAACAACTCCACACTTATTTTACTCCATGCATGGCCCATCCACTATTTAATTTACCATTTCTGTTGTGTTTCTTTCCCAAACTGTATACTTCCCTCCCCTCCCCATTCCCTCTCTCAAGCACACACATATACACAGAGAGAGAGAGAGAGGTCCATGGTAAAATTGTCTTTCATGAAACCAATCCCTGGAGCAAGAAAGGTTGGGAACCTCTGAATTAGACCATGTAGGATCCCTACAAGAGAGTCCTTTTAAGGATTATGTATTAACAGAAAAGCAACTAATTTAGCTCTGATTCTAAATCAGGAGTCCCCAAGCTCTGCTGGCTGAGGAATTCTAGGAATTGAAGTCCACAAGTCTTAAAGTTGCCAAGTTTGGAGACCTCTGTCCTAAATACTAATGCTGCTGCACATAAAAAACAGAGGAGCTCTGATCAATTATCACAGCCACATTTTGGATCTGAGTGGAAATTCTGGGAAAGGTGTCAGAATAACACTTAGAAGGGACCTTGGAGAGAACCCTATACCATTTCAGAAACCTCCAGTGCTAGAGCACCCAGAACTTCTGGAGACATGCGGGTTCACTGGTTAATTGTTCTCATGGTCAAGAAGTTTATCCTTAGTTTTAGGTTGCTTCTCTCTTTGTTCAATTTCCATCCATTGCTTCTTGTTTTGCCTTCTGCTTCTTTGGAAAATACATTGCCCCCTCCTCTTTCTGGCAGCCCCCTAAAAGCCTGTTGCCTATCATCCTCTTGGGCAAAGCATGTGATCCATTTCCTCCTTTCAGTGGTCCATGACAGTACATCTATAATATGTAGATAATAAAGTAAAAAAAAGGTGAATAACATTTTTACAGAACTATAGATATGTTGAGGCTGGGTATGACAAGGAATGGCTGGGAGAGGAGGGGCCAGCGAGGTAACCCTTGACGTGAGTGACATAGAGTTGGTCATGCCCACCCTGTCACATGACCACCAAGCCACACCCACAAATTAAGCCATGCCCACAGAACCGGTTGTTAAGAAATTTGAATCCCACCCCTGAATAAATGACATTGTTATGTCAAAGGGACCTGAAGTGTGATGTCAGCAGCTAGGCATAAACCATTGGAAACAGATAACCCAGAAGTAAACAGGCCCTATGCATGAAAGTCTTCATTGGTGATAACCATAATTATGAACTGCATGTTGAATAAAACTAGTAGCAATTGCCACTCAAATACAGTGACATCACATAGAAAGAATGTAATATGCCCATCATCATTGCACTGAGATATTCAGGACCAGCAGTAGCATTTGCAACTTCTTCAAGGGCAGTTTCATATATGTTGCATAGTACAGTAGTCCAGTCATCAAGTGGGCATCACATGAGTGACCATCTGGGGGAATCGCCTGTTGTAGGAACAGATAAAAATAGTGCATTAAATAAACTGCTGCGAAGGTTCTCTTGGCCAGGGCTGCCATCTACTATTGAGCAAGAGCTATGAATTTAGGGCAACTACCAGATTGTGTACCAGGCTTGAGTGGAGCCGTGCAACCTCATCCAAAATTTAAGACAGAAAGTCCTCAGAGAAAAGGTCCAAATATCCATAGGCACATAGTATCTGCAAAATTGTGTAGGTGATGATAGTTAAGGATTTTCTAACTGTAACATATATTGCAATCGCTGGTGAATACCAGCTTCAATGAGTTTCAATTGCTCACTATTATAGTGTGTATGTTTATTTATGTGCGGATTGATTCTACGGTGGCATATATTACTTCAGCATCAAAAGTAATGCCTTCTTGTAATGTGTATATTCTATTAAAGCTTGAGAATTACACAATAAATGGTAGATGGAGAATAACAATAAACAACAGATAGATTGTTGTGCTACCTGCAATGGATTGACAACGTTTATTCTTACATCTAATCTTGACGTATTCCCTCTTTGCAGTTGCTGTTTCCATTTTTTTGTTGGATGAAACAGTTATTAACCAGCAAAAACATAATGCACCAGTGTGATAAATGCAGAATAACAAATCCCATTTTCTCATCCACAATTTCACAGGACAAGCACACATTTTTATCATCTATTACCCTGGCCTCAATACATTTTAGATTGGATAAAACAAAACTTATAACAGTGAAAAGCATTTCTCAGAGCATTCTGAGCCTGATTTCAAGATTTAAAACAGAAAATGAGAGCAAAATAGAGATTTCATGAGAAGACAATAATATTTTCAATTAATTAAACAGACAGCCAAATTTCTTATCCAAATATATACTGTAATGAATATATCAATGTTAAATTGTGTGTGCTACATCTAATTTCTATTTTGCTAAAGGTTACTTGCAAGTAATTGCAGTTTTTCAACCATTTCAGATAAGCCTATGTGTGGAGTTCTCTGAACTGTCCCTATGCATCCAAATAAGTAAATCGTAGTTCACAAGACATAAATGATAATTAAAAATGTTAGTCTCTAGGTTAACAAAGTTAATGGGATTTCTGAAACATTCAGAAAAAGTAATCTTAAGAATACAACTTAAGCAGGTTTTGCATTTTGATTTGTAATTCTTTGATTAAATAGTTTCCATAAAGCAGCTTTGATATCCTTATTCCTCATGCTATAGATTACAGGGTTCATCATTGGAGGGATCACAGAGTAGATCACTGCAAAGACTTCATCCCATTCATAAGAAGATCCAGAATTTGGTATGAAATGGGAAAATATACCTGTACCACATAATAAGCAGACAACAAAGAGATGGGGAATGCAAGTAGAGAAAGCCTTTTGCCTACTGGCCATTGAGGACATGCTTAGTAGTGTCTTAAAGATTTTTATATAGGATATGATAATTAACATAAAACAAACAACACCAAGAAAAGCACTAAAAAGAAGTACCCACTTTTCATTGAATTTAGGATCGAAGCAGGAAATCTTCATGAGGTGTGGGATTTCACAGAACAACTGATGGATGACTGTGGAACAGAAAGGCAATGAAAAAAGGGTTCCTGTATGCATGGCAGCATTAAGAAAGGCTAGTATCCATGCAACCCCTGCCATCTGGAAGCAGCTTCTCCATTGCATCATAAACATGTAATGTAAAGGGTGGCAGATAGCCACATATCTGTCATAGGCCATAGCCGTGAGAAGGAAAAAGTCTGATGACAGGAAGAAAAGAAAGAAAAACATTTGTACAGCACATTCAGAGTATGATATCTTTCTTATATTCATGAGGGCACTGACTATCGATCTGGGAATGGTGACAGTGGTGGATCCAAGATCAACAATAGCTAAATTGACCAGAAAGAAATACATTGGTATCTGAAGATGGCTGTTCATTACAACCAAAATGATGAGAAGAAGATTTCCTATCAATATAACCAGATACATCATGAGGAAGACCAAAAAGTGCAAAAGCTGGAACTCTCGTTGCTCAGAAAATCCCATAAGCAAGAAATCCATGATGATGGTTCTGTTTGGCATTGTTGACATTTTAACTGTGAGAGAGAAACATATCAATTTAACAAATCTTCCCACTGAATATGATTCTATTTTGCAAAACTGTAAATCCCAACTAACTTATTTTCATTTTGATATAATTAGTCCTATAATATAGAAAGCTACATATCTTCAAGCAGGTTTTTCAATAGTGACATTCTTTATTAAACAACCAATTCTGTAGAAGAAAAATATAATATAGTGCAATAGGTTATTATCTTATTTAATCATATAATTCTAATGTTGTTTAAACTTGGAGATCTGATACAAAATTGTTTTCTTGCAATATGCAGAGTGATTACAAACAATGCACTATAAAATTTGCAACTGCACAACATCCTATAGCTCAGGAAGGATTTTAAGCCTGTTTAGATTCTATATACATAATAGAGGAGCAATGTGGGCTTTACATTAGCATTTTACTGAAGTTTTAACTTTTGGAAAACAAAGGTGATATAAGGTTTCTTGTGATGATATGATCCCAGATATACACTGACCATTTTCTATTACTGGTAATATGATATCTCCTGAGTCATAAAAGGCCGTATCTTGAAACTGAAAGGACAATTCACATCTATTATCTTTTATTAAAGAAGCCTCATAGAAGAAGAATGTCTCATGTTTATGAGACATTAGATGAGCATGCTTTTTTTTTCATATCAACAGAAAATACTGATTTTGCCAACCATTGAAATTTTACAGATAGACCTTTCTTCTACTATTACAGATATTATCTGCAGCCAAGAGATATGTTCAAGGATGTGAATTATCAAGATAAAGTTCAATATCTGTTTATTAGCACAAAACTAGCACTTCAGTTGTTTCATTGAAAATGTTACATTTCTCCTTTCAGATTTTAGCCTATGTTTATCAAAACTATGAATAAAACAATAAAACTCCTTTGTCAAAACTCATAAGAAGACAGGTTACCTGTTAAACCTTCCTTGAATAATCCTTACAAATTTAAAATTTAAAAACTTACTTTTTCCCAATTGATCATTTTAAATTAATAATGAAAATAATTTTGCAAGGCAGTCGATACCCACTTTTTTCTTTTGTTTCTTTATATTTCTTTCACAACCTCTTAAAGTCTTTTTGTGGAAGATTTATAGCACACCCTACTTCAAGCATAAGTGCATGATGCAGATTGATGGAAAAAAGGCTAGCATCGAACACTAGTAGATATGATAATTATATAAGGGAAATGAATCCTTAATTAAGATCCAGAGAGTATTACTCTTATTCAAAAATTGGCTTATTTAAAAAGAATAAAGTAAATTTTTCTCAGTGACATATATTTAAACTCTTATTCTACAGCTATTATTCTTGTAATCCAGAAGTTACATGCTGCAAATTTGGTGACATTCAGACATAGCTTCCTCCTCAACATTTCCTAACATAGGAAACATGGACACAACATTGAGGACTTCTATACATAAAGGAATGGTTGCACAATCATAACTGTAGTGGTGTCAAATACTATTCTCCAGGGCACTGCAAATTCATAATGTTTACTTTCAACAAGAGGAATGTACAGTAGAGATATAAAATGATATTGAAATAATACTTTAGCAAATACTGAATAGCAAATACTAATTGATATAATATCAATGTTTTTGATCCATGCCTTTAGTTTTCCAAAACATTATGTCATGAGCTAAAACAACTGTCTCTTAAAGACCACTCTATGTATCCCAACTATTCCTACATCAAAACATTGATTTTTCACAATTAAAGTCAATTTGAATAATCCTAATAATTCTAATGAGACCAAGTCGATAGCCAACTGATAGACAAAACAGATACTATAGAGCCTGAGACTAAAGCTTACCAGGACCCAAGAGGGAGATTGAATGCTGAGCAAGATCTCCAAGAGGGAGATCAAATTCTGAACCTAAAAAATAAATATCCAATCGCACTGAGGAACATAATTCTGAGCTCCGTTTCAGAGAAATCAGTAGAGTCTGAGAGACTGAAAACAGCACGATTCTGAGCTGGAAGAGAGCTGAGAGCAGGCTGCAAATGAGATTCTGAGCTGAAAGTAGATGAACACGATTCTGAGTTAGAAGGGGGCTCTTTACTTTGAGTTTTAAAACTTTAAGAATAAGCCAAGGAGAAACCCTTTCATTACTAATCTCTACCTCACCAAAAAAAATCAATCGCTTTGAAGCAATTCTTGAAGAACTTTGGGAAACTATTAGAAAACAATCTTATTTAGAGACATATTGATTGTAGCTAAAGTGTTTTAATTCAGCGAGTTTTGCTCTCTTTCAACATCCTGTTACAACCTATTGTTTACAGCGTAATAACAGCAGCCATCAGACCAATAAATTCCTCCCACCCAGTAAATAACAGCTGCCAGTAAAACAATTAATCCTTTCCTTGCAGACTCTCAATACTACTTCATTACTTTAATCAAACACTGATTATTTCATTATCTCAAAACTTACAACTTTTCTACCTCATTACCTATATCAATGATTAGATAATCAATTTCTACAAAATAATTTATTAATAGTTTATTTGATTTATTGTTTTAATTGATTAGTGTGATTAGAGTGTTTAGTGCAAATAGTGTGATTACTAATTAGTTTAAAAGATCAAGATTCATGTAATTGAATTGATTAGTAAAATTAATGGTTTAGTTAATTTAATTGAACAGTGTGATTAATGATTATTGTAATTAATTGAATAGCAATTAGTGTAATTAATTGATTAGGCTGATTGTTGCTTAGCAAAATTATTTGACTAGAGAGATTATTGTTACTGATTGATTAGTGTGATATTGGCTATATTGATTACCCAAAATTGTTTCATTAAGTAATTTAATCAATGTACCATCTTAACAAACCTACCATGCCAAGAAAAAAACTCAATACTAAACCACAACCTAAAGAGAAAGTAATCTCCACCAAAGAACCACAAGACTCCTGCACATGCCTTAAATGCTATAAAACTCTAAAGAATAATGAAAATTCCATCAAATATTCTCTATGTAACAAATACACTCATCATGACTGCTTGGGATTATCTGAGCAAATGATTCAATACCTAGAATCATCCAATGAGTTTTCATATCTCTGCAAATCATGCAGACCCAAACTGGATCTGCTTGAAAGAGTTGATACCACAGAAACATCAATAACATCTCTTGACACCATAGTAGCATCTCTGGATGCTTTAAAAGAAATATTATCCAACCTTGAAAAAAAAGACACAACACAAAAACCTGAACATCCAATAGCTACAAACCACATCTCTACCCAACAACCACAACCCAATCCAGAACCCAATCCATAAAAAAAACATAAATCAGACAAATAATGATATCATAATCCTCATCAGAGAAGCTGTTGAGTGCGAACGGAAACATCCAAATGCCATCTTATTTGGTCTAGAGGACATCAATAACAATGATGATATCACAACTCTCTGAAATATTATCAGTGATTATCAAGCATCAACCATCTCCCCTGATGAAATACTTGACATTTCCTGCATTGGCCGAGAGCTCAAAAACAGAGACGGTTTTGTGGCCCCATGCTTCTGCTGGGTGATTTGCAAAAATGAATCAAGCAAACATAAATTCATTTATACGATAAATTCACTTGCCAAAAGCAACACCAACCATAATAACTTCCATTCTCACCCTGAACTAACCATACAGTAACATGCCCACTCCTGTATACTCTGCACAGAACTCAAAAAAGTCTAGACAATGGAGACAATGTGGACCTGTACATTGACTACCATGCTGACTGTATCAAAAGTAAGTCACACAACCCACAACTCAGCTTTAACCTTCAACCACAACCCTACTTCAACCAATCCACCATCAGGCAAGCACACCCCTATATACCTCAATTCCAACTACAGCTGGCCTTAAATGCAAGCTACTCAGTGCAAGAAGTCTTGTGAATAAAATACCTTAATTTCTCTTCTTATTAAATATGGCTAAATTTGACATCATATTTGTCTGTGAAACATGGCTCAATGCATCTCTCCCTGACTTCAATACCACAGTAAGAGACTATCATGTTTACTGATCAAGTTGTGAAATTCGTAGAGTAGGTGGTGTTGCTATCTTCTATAAAAAGTCCTTACATCTAAAAAACATCCAAATTACCCAGGAGCTTGCTCTTCCTAAAAACCATCATCTGCAAACTATCCTTAAATATCACAATTCGATTCTTACTATATTGCAGAGCACCTGATTATGACATCGAACATGTAAACAAGCTAAATTCACTACTAACATGGGAAACATCCTTCCCACATGCTTTTATTTTTCTTGATGACTGAAATCTACCTCATATTAACTGGACCCTAAATGAATATACAACTGAACCCATACATGCAACCTTCTATAATGTTGTTACACATCTGGGATGGAACAACTAGTAACCAACAATACTAGACTTAACAACTGCCTTGTTCTCATCTTCTGCAATAGTTTAAGTTTAATTTACGGAATACAAACTAAAGAATCTTTTTCTAACAGTGACCAATATGATTGACTTTTGTCTCAACATATGCCCACACAAAAATCATTACAATAACATAATCCCCAATTATAACTTAAAAAAAGGCAACTATGATTTTATAGACAATGATCTCTCATCCCTTGATTGGCAATCTCTATTCCCTGGATGCAATATTGTAGAAGACCATTACAACATATTTTTACTTGAAGTCAAAAGAGTTATCAAACTATATGTACCAATAACAACTCCCCCCCAAAAAGAGATTACCCATAACAATAAGGAAACTTCAATCCAAAAAAAGATCACTCTGGCGGAAAAACAAATCTAGTCACGTTGCCAATTTCAAAAGCCGATACAAAAATTTATGCCTCCAGATAAAGACTGTATGCACCAATTATCACATTAAACAAAAGGAAAACCTTTTACACAATTCCACCCGTGTTTTTACAATTCCACCCGTGTTTTTTACAATTTTGTAAACAACAAACTAAAAGACTCAAGGTCCATCCCACCCCTGATAGGACCTAATGGTAAAGACTGCAATGACGACACTATTAAAGCCAACATCTTTAACACATTCTTTGTCTCAGTATTTGTAAACAGCAATGGATCATGCTCAATATTTCCTAGCTGAACCACAGAAAAATACAATGATCTAATACATATCTATTTTACAGAAGTGTTGAAAAAGCACTATGCACTCTAAAACCATCTCTATCTATTGGACCGGACAGAATATGTTCCTACTTCTTAAAAAAGCTATCCACTGCCATAGCAGAACCTCTAAGCATAATCTTTGATAAATCTTTCAGGACCAGCTCCTTGCCTAACCTATGGTCACAAGCCACGTTCATCCCATCTTCAAAAAGGGAGAACCCAGCCTAGTTGAAAATTACAGACCAATCTCCTTATGCTGCATCACCTGTAAAGTCATGGAATCAATTATTAACCAATTCATTATTCTCCACTTAGAGACAAACAACCTACTCTCTAATAAACAATTTGGTTTCAGAAAAAAACTATCCTGTAATCTGCAACTCTTACACTGCAAAAACATATGGACTACAGAACTCGATCAGGGCAAAACAATTGACACAATCTATATAGACTTCTGTAAAGCCTTTGATTCAGTAGTACATGACAAACTACTCCTAAAACTAAAATCTTATGGTATCTCTGGACACCTGTATAACTGGATAGAAGCATTCCTGTCAAACAGACAACAAATGGTCAAAATTGGGAGTGTCCTGTCAAATTCTGTACCTGTCAATAGTGGTGTCCCACAAGCCAGTGTTCTAGGACTAATTCTCTTCATACTCTACATAAATGACCTCTGTGATCATATCAAGAGCAACTGCGTTCTCTTCGCTGATGATGTAAAGCTGTTCGATATCACAGACAATACTGCTACCTTTCAAAAAGATCTTGACTATGTATCAGAATGGTCAAACAAATGGCAACTTCAAATCTCAATAAATAAATGCTCTATCTTACATATTGGCAAAAAAACAGAAAATAAAATACAAGCTGAATAGTCAAGACCTTATTGATGATCCAAGCTCTGTAAAGGAGCTTGGAATACTCATCTCTAATGATCTAAGTGCTAGAACCCACTGTAACTACATAGCCAAAAAGGCATTAAGAGTTGTTAGCCTAAACCTACATAGCTTTTTCTCTGGTAATATCGCACTACTAACTAGAGCATACAAAACATTTGCTAGATCAATACTCGAATACAGCTCATCAGTCTGGAACCCACATTACGTATCTGATATTAACACAGTTGAGAAAGTCCAGAAATATTTCACAAAAAGAGTTCTCCACTCCTCTACTCATTATAGAATATCTAATGCCACCAGACTTTAAATTCTAGACCAAGACAACTTTTAATTACGCCGTCTTCGGTCTGATCTAAGTATGATATATAAAATCATACATTGCAATGACTTACCTGTCAATGAATACTTCAGCTTCAACCATAACAATACAAGAACACACAATAGATACAAACTCAAGGTTAACCGCACCAAACTTAATTGCAGGAAATACGACTTCAGCAACAGAATGGTCAATGTCTGGAATACTCTACCTGACTCTGTGGTTTCTTCCCCAAACCCCAAAAACTTTAACCTTAGACTGTCTACTATAGGGGCCGTGCATAAGCCCACCAACGTACCTACCATCCCTGTCCTATTGTTTCTTTTATATTTTATTTTTCTTATATGTACTCATTTCATGTATTCATAACTATGTATATACTTATACTTATTATCTTGTAAGCGATTGACAAATAAATAAATTTATTTATTTATTTATTTATTGTTCGTATTTCTATACCGCTCCCTCTCCCAAAAGGGACTCGGGCGGTGTACAGCCTAATAAATACATAAAATACAAAGTTACAAAATTAAATAGAATTTAAAACCAGAATTAAACATAGATGTGGCTGCATCCCATAAAATTTTAAAATGAGATTAAAATTTAAAAAACCCTGTTAACTTAAAACCCCATAGACCCTTACTGGGCCAGGCCAGCTTGTTTAAAAAATAGGGTCTTGACTGCGCGCCGGAAGGAGAGGATATCTGTCATGGCTCGTATCTCCGGGGGGAGATCATACCACAGGGAGGGGGCTCCCACAGAGAAAGCACGCGCCCTCGGGGCCGCCAGCCGACAATGATCAGGTGGCGGTACCCCAAGTAGGGCGACCCTGTGGGAGCGTACTGGGTGGCGGAGGTTGTTGGTGGCAGCAGGCAGTCCCGTAAGTACCCAGGTCCCGAGCCATGGAGCACTTTAAATACCATCAGTACCACCTTGAATCGAATCCGGAAGGCCACAGGAAGCCAGTGCAGCCTGCGGAGAAGTGGTGTTACATGTGCACCCTGAGGGGCACCCACAATCACCCGCGCAGCTGCATTCTGAACTAACTGCAACCTCCGGAGACTCTTCAAGGGGAGCCCCATGTAGAGAGCATTGCAATAATCCAAGCGGAAGTGGCTGTGCGAAGAGGGCGGAAGTGACTGTGCGAAGTGCGCCCAGATCCAGAAAGGGCCGCAACTGGTAAATCAGACGAATCTGATAAAAAGCCCCCCTGGCGACGGCTGCAATATGTTCTTCCAAAGACAGCCGTACATCCAGGAGGACACCCAAGTTGCGCGCCCTTTCCACGGGGGTCAATACCTCTCCCCCCATGGCCAGCGAAGGAATAAGCTGGCTGTATCTGGGCGCAGGAAACCACAGCCACTCGGTTTTGGCCGGGTTGAGACGAAGCCTGTTACGACCCATCCAACCCCGCATGGCCTCCAGGCACCGGGTCATCACTTCGACGGCTTCGTTGGGGTGGCCCCGGGGTGGAGATGTACAGCTGAGTATCATCAGCGTACTGATGGAACTCCACCCCAAAGCCACGGATGATCTCACCCAGCGGCTTTACATAAATGTTGAACAGCAGGGGCGAGAGCACCGACCCCTGAGGCACCCCACAAAGCAGGGGCCTTGGGGACGATCTCTGCCCCCCCGTCAACACAAATTGCGAACGGTCGGAGAGGAAGGAGGAGAACCACCGCAACACGGTGCCTCCAACCCCCAA
Organism: Bungarus multicinctus; assembly: GCA_023653725.1. Taxonomy (NCBI): domain Eukaryota; kingdom Metazoa; phylum Chordata; class Lepidosauria; order Squamata; family Elapidae; genus Bungarus; species Bungarus multicinctus. The sequence goes on from CM042840.1 coordinate 114,594,838, forward strand.
CCCCTCCAACCGCTGCAATAAGATACTGTGGTCGACAGTATCAAAAGCCGCCGAGAGATCTAACAGGACCAGGACAGAGGAACAACCTCTGTCCCGAGCCCTCCAGAGATCATCAACCAACACGACCAACGCCGTCTCCGTGCTGTGCCCGGGCCTGAAGCCCGATTGGAGGGGGTCAAGATAACTCGCTTCATCCAGGAAATAAAAAGATCTATGGTTGAATAAATAAGATTAGTTGCAGGCAGAGATCATCAGTGAAATAAGGTGCCAAATCTAATGTCCTTTAGGCATCCACAGGAGTATAAATGGCCCATGTGAAAAAATATGTGTCCTCCTTCATAAACTTATGTGTGATGTGGAAACAAAAGTATGAAAAGAAAAGGCTTCGATCAACACATTACAAAATATGTTATGTTATTTTTGTGTGATGGCAGTTAACTATATATGCTTGTCTTAATTAGTAACTTGCAAACTTCAGTCTCTACTATTCTAGTATATAACATATTCTCATCTAACTTATTGAGCAAGCAGGTTTTTGTTATATAGTAGGTGGAGTGAGGACCAAAGTACTTCTAAGTTCTTTATTTGGCTCCAGAGAATGCAAGGGAGAAATCATGCCATGGTAGCCCCTTTTAAAGGGAGCTATCTGTGGCTTCAGCCACTGACATGTGCTTGTTTGTCCTGCTTCACCTGACTAATAATTGGTCCCTACATCATTTTACCCAATATCTAATACCCCTCCCCTCTGGAATAGTTTTACCCAATCAGATTGAGCTATGGAATGTGGTCCTGTGAGTAGGAGAGATGTTTGTGGGCACGACCCAACCTAATTTGACTCAGCAGCCCTGGACTGAGAGTTTAACGGGCTGTTGCTCCTGTGTTAGCCTGTGGATTTGCCTCGAAGTCTCCTTGAGGCATGGTATTTCTTTCCGGCAGGATGCCGCTTCATTCTCCTGTGCTGCCAGGGGACTTTCTACTGTTTCCTGGACCCATTGATGGACTTTGTCACCTACCAGTTGATGATAGTCACCTAACAGTTGGGTTGGCAATATATAAACCAGGATGGTCATTTAATACTGTTGTATCTTTAAGAGAATGCTGTAATTGTAATTGGGTGTGGTTCTTCCAACAGCCATAAGATGGAGCCAGAAACCTGGTTTGTTATTCTTGCATTTTCCCTCTTGCCTTTTGCCTGATCGTTGTTCTGCTCGGATTGCTGAGTCTTGCAACTGTTAGCAAACTCTGTTTACTGAACTTTGTTTATGATACTGGACTTTGTTTTTGGATTATCCCTGGACTAATTGCTTTAACTGTGTATGACTTGGACTGTTTGTTGGACTTTGTTTACCTGTTTACCCATTTACTGGAAGTAAAATCATCATTTTACTATTCAGTGTATCTGTGTGCTAGTTGTGTGTTATTCATCACCACTCTCACTATGGTTCCCTGAGTGCACTCATTCTCCTAACGAGGAATATCTCAACAGACTTCAGCTAAGTGATTGCAACCTATGCTCGGGTTTGAGACTAATTGTTGTGCATTTGCTTTGCTACTTGGTAGGCCCTGGTCGGAATCTGCTATTCTTTAGTTGTGTTTACCCTCTTGTTCCAAGGCCTTCTCTTGGGTATTGTGTTCCCCTCTGGTTATTCAGCCTCAGAATTGATCGATGTGCCTTTTCCATGCTCTTCCATTGTCTGTCTCAATGCAGTAAGAGTGGGGGCCTGTAACTTGTATTATTTTTGCTGAAACCCAGGTAGGGTCACCGCTGTTGTTCCTGGTATTTACTCTGTCCCCCGCTTGAAACACCCAACATTTACTGATAAAGTCTATGGGTGCCTCTGTGTTATATAGTGGATGTAGTTGTCCAAGGGAGATTTTAGTTTCCTGCCCAATACTAACTCCGCTGGATTTCTGTTAGTAATAGAGCTTGGGGTAATATGCTGGATGCTTAGCAAATTTTCTATCTTAGCTTGGGTGTCCCTGGGGCCCATCCTGGATAGTGTTTCTTTTGTGGAGCTCACTTTCCATTCTGCCTGATCATTAATCAAGGGATGTCCAGGCATGGATAATGAATGCCAGATCCCTTGGGTTGTCAGAAAAATCTTGAATTGATTGGCGGTGAATTGGTGACCATTGTCTGACACCACCAGATCTTGTAACCTGTGTGTTGTGAATAGTTTTCTTAAAACCCTGATTACTGCCTCTGTTGTGGTCGATGTCATGATGCTGACCTCTAACCATTTAGAGTATGCATCAACTACAATAAAGAAAGTTTGGCCCTGACATGGTCCCGCAAATTCAATATGGATTTGGGACCAGGGTATCTTTGGGTTTTCCCATTTGTGTGTGGGTGCGCTGTGTGGAGTTGGCCTGGATTCTTGGCGGGGTGTACATGTGGTGACCAATGTTTGTATCTCCTTGTCTATCTCACATGTGAAAAAATATGTATCAGATGCCCTTTTTTATATATTTATGTAATGTTGAAACACAAGAATGAAAAGAAAGAGCTTCCATCAACACTGTCAAGGTTCCAAGTAATAGTCCTATTGCATGCAAAACTCTGAGGCAGGTGACTTCCTCTAAGAATAGCTTTATTGGAAATATCATATTGGTACATTAAAATGTAAAGCCAACTCTGAATAATTCCTATGTTTTGGCATAATTAATTGATAGATACTGGAAACCTCCTTGTGTCACAGATCACGTTAGCCAATCAAGCAAGTGATGAACTTCTTAGCACTTCCTCCTGCCATTTCTAGGCACCTTGGGTTAGCCTTGGTTCTCAGGAGTCTTATCGGTTTTTTGTCCGGCAGTCTGTAGGAAAACATACTACATTCCACAAGTCTCCCTCCCTCCTTACAAGTCTGGCAACTAAGAAACTAAACAGAGAAAATTATGGTTCAGCTAGAATTGTTTCAAGAGTTGACAAAAACTTAGATATGTTGTGCTATTTGTTAGAGGACTACCAAAGTTATATTTGTGTATTCTCTTATCATTTAGTGTAGATAATTCCGCCCTGAAAGAGGCAGTACTGAGACCCCCTCCTCAAGAAACCGTCCCTGGACCCAACTCTGTTATCTAACTATCGTCAGGTCTCCAACCTTCATTTTGTGGTGAAAGCTGTTGAGAGTGTGGTGGCATGACAGCTTCCCCAGCACCTGGATGAAGCTGTCTATTCAGATCCACACCAATCAGGCTTCAGGCCCGGGTACAGCATGGAGACGGCTTTGGTCGCGTTGATGGATGATCTCTGGGGGGCCTATGACAGAGGTTATTCCTCTGTCCTGGTCCTATTAGATCTCTCGGCGGCTTTTGATACTGTCGACCACAGTATCCTATTGCGGCGGTTGGTGGGGTTGAGGATGGGAGGCACTGGTTTACGGTTGTTCTCCTCCTTCCTCTTCGACCGTTCACAATTTGTGTTGGCAGGGGGGCAGAGATCAACCCCAAGGCCCCTGATTTGTGAGGTTCCTCAGGGGTCAGTACTCTCACCCCTACTGTTCAACATTTATCTGAAACCGCTGGGTGAGATCATCCGTGGCTTTGGGATAGAGTTTCATCAGTACGCTGATGATACTCAGCTGTACATTTCTACCCCAGGCCTCCCAAGCGAAGCTGTGGAAGTGATGACCCGGTGCCTGGAGGCTGTGCGGGGTTGGATGGGGCAAAACAGGCTTCAGCTCAACCTGGCCAAAACCAAGTGGTTATGCTTTCCGGCACCCCGATACAGCCAGTTAGTTCCATCACTGGCTGTGGGAGGGAAATTCTTGCCCACATAGAGAGGGCGCACAATCTGCGTGTCCTCCTGGATGTACGGCTGTCATTAGAAGATCATATAACGGCCGTCGCCAGGAGAGCTTTTTGTCAGGTCCGTAGGATCTACCAGTTGTGGCCCTTACTGGATCGGGATGCACTTTGCACATTATCCGCCTTCGTTATCTCCCGCCTAGACTATGCCAATGTTTTCTACATGGGGCACCCCTTGAAGAGCACTCGGAGGCTCCAGTTGGTGCAAAATGCAGCTACGCGGGTGGTTTTGGGGGCTTCTCGAAGCTCCGATGTTACACCACTCTTGCATGAGCTGCATTGGCTCCCAGTGGCCTTCCGGATGCGATTCAAAGTGTTAGTGACCACCTTTAAAGTGCTCCATGGCTTGGGACCTCTGTACTTACGGGACCACCTACTGCCGTCATCGATCTCCCGTCACCAGTGCTCTCCCATAGGGTGGGCCTCCTCGGGGGTGCCACTGGCTGGATGGCTGGCGACCCTGAGGGTGCGGGCCTTCTCCTTGGGGCACCCTCCCTCTGGAACGAATTGTCCCTGGAGATGAGGACCATCCCTGACCTTTTGGCCTTCCGCGCGCATTGAAAACATAACTATTTCATCAAGCTGGTCTGGCCTATGGTTTTATAGGGTTCTAAATTGGTTTTTAATTGGTTTTAGTCTTTTATATTCTCGATTGAGTTTTTATCTTTTAGCCACCTTATTTAATCTTTTTTAATTGTTTTTTAAATATTGTATTTGCACTGTGTTTTAACTTTGGCTATACACCGCCCCGAGTCCCTGCAGGGAGAGGGGCGGTATATAAAACTAATAAATAAATAAATAAATAAATAAATGAATGAATGAATAAATAAATAAACTACTTCACCTTGAGAGGTTAATATCTCATTGAATGGTGTATTGCAGTTTTCTTCGCATAAATTCTGAACCATTGACCAAGGCTATATCACAAGAAATCTAAAGAAGCAAATTCCTAGCCATTTACAAGGGACAGAAAGTGGGACGGTTTAGATAGATAGATAGATAGATAGATAGATAGATAGATAGATAGATAGATAGACAGATAGACAGACAGACAGATATAGACATATATCAAAGAGTAGCAAAGAAAAGGTGATGAATATATACTGAATAACACAGTTTTTCTTATTAATTTTGGGAAGAAAAGGAAAATGAATTAAATCAATCAATTATTTCCATTAGTTTTGGTTTTACAAGTGAAACTCAAAAAATTAGAATATCATGCAAAAGTTCATTTATTTCAGTAATGCAACTTAAAAGATGAATCTAATATATGAGATAGACTCATTACATGCAAAGCAAGATAGTTCAATCCGTGATGTGTCATAACTAAGATGATTATGGCTTACATCTCATGAAAACCCCAAATCTACAAACTCAGAAAATTAGAATATTGTGAAAAGATTCAATATTCTAGGCTCAAAATGTCCCACTCTAATCAGCTAATTAAGCCATAACACCTGCAAAGGGTTCCTGAGCCTTTAAATGGTCTCTCAGTCAGGTTCAGTAGGAATCACTATCATGGGAAAGACTGCTGACCTGACAGTTGTGCTGAAAACCACCATTGACACTCTCCATAAGGAGGGAAAGCCTCCAAAGGTAATTGCAAACAATGTTAGATGTTCCCAAAATGCTGTATCAAAGCACATTAATAGAAAGTTATGTGGGAGGGAAAAGTGTGGAAGAAAAAGGTGCACAAGCAACAGGGATGACCGCAGCCTGGAGAAGATTGTCAGGAAAAGGCCATTCAAAAGTGTTGGGAACTTTCACAAGGAGTGGACTGAGGTTGGAGTCAGTGCATCAAGAGCCACCACACACAGACGGATCATGGACAGGGACTTCAAATGTCGTATTCCTCTTGTCAAGCCACTCCTGAACAACAAATGTCAGAATCGTCTTACATGGGCTAAAGAAAAACAGAACCGGTCTGTTGCTCAGTGGTCCAAAGTCCTCTTTTCTGGTGAGAGCAATTTTTGCATCTCATTTGGAAACCAAGGATCCAGAATCTGGAGGAAGAATGGAGAGGCACACACTTGCAAGATGCTTGAAGTCCAATGTGAAGTTTCCACAGTCTGTGTTGATCTGGGGAGTCATGTCATCTGCTGGTGTTGTTATACTGTGCTTCATTAAGTCCAGGGTCAACGCAGCTGTCTACCAGGAGATTTTGGAGCACTTCATGCTTCCTTCCACAGACAAGCTTTATGAGGATGCTGACTTCATTTTCCAGCAGGACTTGGCACCTGCCCACACTGCCAAAAGCACCAAAACCTGGTTCAATGACCGTGGGATTACTGTGCTTGTTTGGCCAGTAAACTCACCTGACCTGAACATCATAGAGAATCTATGGGGCATTGCCAAGAGAAAGATGAGAGACATGAGACCGAACAATGCAAAAGAGCTGAAGGACTTTATTGAAGCATCCTGGTCTTCCATAACACCTCAGCAGTGCCACAGGTTGATAGCTTCCATGCCATGCCGCATTGAGGCACTAATTACTGCAAAAGGGGCCCAAACCAAGTATTGAGTACATATGCATGCTTATACTTTTCAGGTCTAATATTGTTCTATGTACAATCCTTGTTTTATTGATTGCATGTAATATTCTAATTTTCTGAGATTGTGGATTGGGGTTTTCATAAGCTGTAAGCCATCATCATCACAATTATGACAAATCACGGCTTGAACTATCTTGCTTTGCATGTAATGAGTCTATCTCATATTGAAGTTTCACCTTTTAAGTTGCATTACTGAAATAAATGAACTTTTGCGCGATATTCTAATTTTTTGAGTTTCACCTGTATGTCTTGAAGCTAATTCTAGTCAGAATACCTGCTCCTACCAAACTCCTTGTGATTATGGATGAACTATAAGTGAGACAAAGCATGTTCTTTCCTGATTTATTATAACACTATGAGTTATAGTACTATAGTGGTCTCTGGATTATATTTCTAAATTTCAGCTTTAGTTCTGAGACTTGTTTGTTTGTTTGTTGTTTGTCAAACATGTATAAGATAAAAAGTATAAATATGAACATAAACATAAACAAAGGGAGTAAATACAGATAAATGAGGACAGTAAGACAGTGATGGTAGGAATGCTTATGCACTCCTCCTTTAAAGATCTCTTAGGAATGGGATGAGATCCATGGTAGACAGTTTGAGGTTGAAGCTGTGAGGGGTTAAGGCTGTAACAACGGAGTCAGGTAGGGCATTCCAGATGTTGACCACTCTGTTGCTGAAGTCATATTTTCTGCAGTCGAGTTTGGAGCAGTTTATCTTGAGTTTGTATCAGTTGTTTGCCCGTGTATTATTGTGATTGAGGCTGAAGAAATTCTTCTCCATTTCTACCATCATTCTACAAATGACATAATAACATGAATCCTCTCTTTGTTAATGATAACTCATCAGAATGTTCACCAGATAATCTTTGAAACAGCCAGTGAGAAAATCTTCTTTGGTGAGAGGCCAATTAATGTAAGCATTTGGACTGAATGCAATAGCAATATCACTTAGACTTATATACCACTTCACTGTACTTTACAGTCTTGTCTAAGTGGTTTACAGAGTCAGCATATTTCCCTGTCAAATAATGGGTCCTCGTTTTACCAACTCAGAAGGATGGAAGGCTGAGTCAATCTTGAGAGGGTGAGACTTGAATGTTAAACTGTTTGCAATCATTAATCAGTAGAAGTAGTCTGTAGTACTGCATTCTAGCCATTGTACCACCATGGCTCTTCATTGATTGATCAAAGGAGATTGTCTTGTGGAGACATGATACAATCACTACCAAAACTTATATGTATAAAAGCTAAATTAAAGTCACTTGTGGAAATAATTATTTTATTACAAGATGTAATAAAAAATGAGAAAACTATGAAAATAATATCACTATTCAGAATTTTGTTTTCTAAAATATAGGAACTAAATGAAAATGCAAAACTCCAGAAAATGGAAATTAAATTAATCAGAATCTGACCAACATTTTGATTATCCTTAGATACCACAACTTTATTCAACCATATCACATTCAGTTTTAGACTTGGCTTATTCATTTGGGCCCCTCAAGTGCTACCTAAGCTTGACTTGTCTGTACATTTTGTGGTAAATCAGTCTACATAGAAACAAAACATTATCCATTGTGATGTCACACTCATGCTATCTGCCTGAGGATGGGAGATATCTACTTATACAAATGTAAATTGCCTGGATGTAAAATAATAGACATGGTATCCTCTAGTTGATGCTACACAAATGAAGAGAAAAGTTCAATAACATATTGCTTATGATTAAACTGCAGATTTATAATGATTGATAGATGAAACAAAAGAAGGGCGTTGACTAATAAAACCCTTAAAATCAGGATCAAAAGCTATGCCTCTTAAATAGACTAAATGTTTCCATAACCCCAATATTTTGGATAAAAATAATCTGCAGTTTTTCAGGCAGTGACTCAGAAATCATATAAACTGAATAATATCTATAAGTATTCTTTAATATGATTTTCTGCACTGGACAAAACTCAATAGCCTAAATCTATAATTTTATCATCTGTGGATATATATTGGCCAAAGCATATTTATTATTTAAAAAATCTCTTGAATTTAACAAAAGACATTCCAAAGATAGCCAGTTTATTTATTTGTCAAAGAAAAAAATATCTAAACTGACACTCACAGGAGTTGGCAATAATAAAATATTAAACATTCTAACATAAGGTAACTTACAAGCAAAATAACAAATAATAAAATCTAATAAATGCAATCAGTGTAGCTAAAGACACCAACTTGTTGCCAATCAGACCTGCATGCAGAAGTTATTCTGCAAGAGCTTAGCTACCACCAAGAACCATTACCTATAATCCTCTACCTTTCACATGGAGCGATTCTCAATATTACCAATCAGGACAAGTCTACTAAAGAAATGATTGAATGCCTATGTGGAGATATTGTTCTTTACATACTTAGGTACGTAAGAGCCAGCCATATAGAACCTTAACATTTAAAACCACTATTTTGATTTGTATCCGGTAACTTATCCGAAATCAGCTCACCACACTATAGGTATATAGTTATAATCACTCTCATCTGCCTTCTTTACAACTGTACTTTCTGAGTAATCTTTAAAGTTAAATCTAGATTTGCTATATCTTATAAACCCTTGAAGATTTGGTCCTATCTCTAGACATTCAGTACCCTGTAAGGAAAAGAAAAGAAATAAATCATAATTATCCAGAAGGCACTCCCAAAACAATAAAATATTCTATAACAGCTCAACTGTCTTCACTCTTGCTGAAGACCTGGGACAATAGTCACATTTTCAATAATTTTCTGAATATTGTCAAGTAGAAGTATTTAGAATTCTGTGGGGAAACTATTCTAGAAGGCAGGAGTAACATAGAAGGCTTAGGTCTTTGGTCCCAATAAATGACATTATTGTATCAAAGGGACCTGAAATGCTCTCACTTTGTTTGATGTCAGCAGATAGGCAGAAATAATTAGAAGGCAATCCTACAAGTAGATGGGGTTAGGGTTAGGGTTAGATAAATTGCTGCAAAGGCACTCTTAATCATTGCTTCTATCCAGTGATGAAATGCTACTGGTTTGGCCTGATTTGGCCAAACCGATAGCAAAAATTCCAATGATCAGCTGAGAGGAGAAAGAAGAGAAAAGTGAGGATCGGCTCTCCCACCTGCCCCTGTTTTTATATTTTTTATAGCAATAGCAATAGGACTAAGATTTATATACCTCTTTATAGTGCTTTCCAGCCCTTTCAAAGCAGTTTACAGAGTTAGCATATTGCCCCCAACAATCTGGGTCCTCATTTTACCCACCTTGGAAGGATGGAAGGCTGGGTCAACCTTGAGCCTAGTAGGATCTGTCAAATTGCAGTAGGAATAGCTTGCAGTACTGCACTCTAATCACTGCACCACCGAGGCTCCTAATATCCTCTCAGCTGATTGGTGCAGCAGAACCTCAGCTGGTGTTTCAAAAGCTGCATGTGTGTGTCTGCATTAGATGTATGTGTGCACACATGTGAAGTGTGCAATCACCAAACCAGTAGGGAAACTGGTAGAATCTCATCACTGCTTCCATCTATCATCATCATCATCATCGTCATCATCATCATTATTATTATGAGCCTCTGTGGTGCAGTGGTTAGAGTACAGTACTGCAAGCTACTTCTGCAGCCAGCTGCCTACAATTTGGCAATTCAAATCCCACCAGGCTCAAGGTTGACTCAGCCTTCCATCCTTCTGAGATGGGTAAAATGAGGACCCAAATTGTTGGGGGCAATATGCTGACTCTGTAAACCACGTAAAGAGGGCTGTAACGCATTATAAAATGGTACAAGTATATAAGTCTAAGTGCTATTGCTATTTAGCAGGAACTATGAGTTTGATTACCAGATTGTGCACCAGTGTTGAGTAGGGATCTAGACAGAAAGTCCTGAGAGAAAATGTTCCGAATATTCATAGGCATAGTTTCAGCAAGGTAGTGTGGGTGATGTTGGTTAAGGATTTCCTGATTGTAATGTACATGGCAATCTCTAGTGAATACCAATTTCAATGAGTTTCAATTGTTCACTCTTTCAGTGTGTGTGTCTTTGTTTATGTGCAGATTGATTTTACAGTGGCATATGTTACTTCAGCATCAAAAGGTATGCCTTCTTCTAATGTGTATATTCTGTTAGAGCTTGAGAAATAGGAACAATACATGCTAGGTGGAGAACAACAGTAAACAACAGATGAATTTTTGTGCTACCTGCAATGCATTGACAACATTTATTCTGACATCTAATCTTTACATGTTTCCTCTTTGCAGTGGGACACCTCCATTGCAGACAAGTATGTGGGACACCTCCATTGCAGACAAGTATGTGGGACACCTCCATTGCAGACAAGTATGTTGAATGAAGCAGTTATTAATCACAAAAACAGAGTCCACCACTGTGATAAATGCAGAATTAAAAAATCCCACTGCCTCACACACAACTTTACAGTGGCAAATATTTGTTATCATCTATTACCCTGATCTTACATGGGTTGAAACAGTCCACCTCTACACAAAAACTGATGCCAGGAAAGAACATTTCTCAGAGCACTCTGAGCCTTATTTAAAGATTACTATATTTAAGAAAGAAAATGAAAGCAAAATACAGATTTCATGACCAAATATTTGTATAAAAGATGAATTAAAAATATTTTCCATTGATTAAACAGCCAAATTTCTTATCTCAATATATAGTTTAATAAATGTATTAATGTTAATATGTTAGTGTTACATCTAATTTCTATTTTGCTAAAGATTACTGTAAGTAATTGTAGCTTTTCAACCATTTCATATAAGTTTATGTGTGAAATTCTCTGAATCATCCCTATGCATCCAAATAAGTAAACTATAGTTCACAAGGCATAAATGATAATAGAGATGTTAGTCTACTCTACGTTAACAAAATTTTGTATTCTTAAGCAAAAGTTGCTTAAGAATTCAACTTAAGCAGGTGTTGTATTTTGATTTGTAATTCTTTGATTAAGCAACTTCCATAAAGCTGCTTTAATATCCTTATTCCTCATGCTATAGATTACAGGATTCATCATTGGAGGGATCACAGAGTAGATCACTGCAAGGACTGCATCCCAATTGTAAGAAGATCCAGAATTTGATATGAAATGGGAAATTATGCCTGTGCCAAGCAATAAACAGACAACAAGGAGATGAGGAATGCAAGTAGAGAAGGCCTTTTGTCTACTGGCGATTGAGGACATGCTAAGTACTGTCTGAAAGATTTTTACATAGGACATGCTAATTAACATAAAAGAAGCAACACCAAGCAAAGTACTAAAAAGAAGAACCCAGATTTCCCTGAATTTGGGGTCAAAGCAGGATGCCTTCATAAGGTGTGGGATTTCACAGAAGAACTGATGGATGACTTTGGAACAGAAAGGCAATGAAAAAAGAGTTCCTGCATTCATGGCGGCATTAAGAAAGCCTACCATCCATGCACCTCCTACAATCTGGAAGCAGCTTCCCCATTTCATCATAGACATGTAATGTAAAGGATGGCAGATAGCCACATATCTGTCATAGGCCATAGCCGTGAGAAGGAAAAGGTCTGATGACAGGAAGAATACAAAAAAAAACATTTGTACAGCACATTCAGAATATGATATGTTTCTTATATTCATGAGGGCATTGACTATTGATCTGGGAATGGTGACAGTGGTGGATCCCAGGTCAACAATCGCTAAATTGACCAGAAAGAAATACATTGGTGTCTGAAGATGGTTGTTCATTACTATCAGAATGATAAGGAGAAGATTTCCTATCAGTATTATCAGATACATCATGAAAAAGATCACAAAATGCAAAAGCTGGAATTCTTGTTGCTCAGAAAATCCCATCAGCAAGAAATCCACGATGATAGTTATGTTTGACATCATTTTGTTGATTTTTAACTGTGAGAGAAAGAAGCATCAATATAACATATCTTGCCATTGAATATGATTCCATTTTACAAAACTATACACTCCAACTCTCATAACATATGAAATTATATTTATAACTTCCAAGATTTTTCCAGCACCTTTACTAAGCAATCATTTTTACAGGATAATAATATACTATAGTGGAATATTTTATCCTTTTATCTAATCAGAAAATGTCAATCTTGTTTAACTTTAGAATTCAGATACAATTTTGCTTTACTGTGATTTGCCAAAGCATTACAAACATCAAATTTGCAATTCCCTGATATACAAGGACTGAAAAAATGATGCTTGATTCTAAGCCTAACTAAACTCTTTCTTTGGAATGATTCCTCTATTGTGTTTAACAACAGAATATCATTGAACAAGCCAGTCTCAGTTTATCTACACATAATTTCATGAATTGGTTATAGAAGTATAAACAATATTTGAAGCTCCAGGTTTGGTAGATTGCTGATTAACATTATATAGGCACTGCAGCTTATCATAAAAAAATATTTCTATTTCAAGGATTTAGCTTATTTTTGCCAAAATCTTAAAAATGAAAAATTCAAACAGATGATGAAAGAAAGATACCAGGTTTGTAGGTGATCTATTCTTAGATTTTTTTTTCAAGCTTCACAATGTAACTTTCCATGGATGGATGGATGGATGGATGGATGGAGTAAAATAAAGAAAAATATGAACATACTAATGGAAATTACTATTGTATATACAATAGTGTATACTAGGGACGCGGTGGCTCAGTGGCAAAGATGCTGAGCTAGTTGATTAGAAAGGTCGGCAATTCAGTGGTTTGAATCCCTAACACCGCATAACAGAGTGAGCTCCTGCTACTTGTCCCAGCTTCTGCCAATCTAGCAGTTCGAAAGCATGTAAAAATGCAAGTAGAAAAATAGAGACCACTTTGATGGTAAGGTAATAGTGTTCCGTGCACCTTCGGCATTTAGTCATGCCAGCCACATGACCATGGAGACATCTTCAGACAGCACTGGCTCTTTGGCTTTGTAACAGAGATGATCCTAGAGCCGGAAACGACTAGCACGTATGTGCGAGGGGAACCTTTACTTTTAGCTATATAGAAATATTGTATTTGGTGACATGAATAAAAGAAAAGTTTTCACACAGCTATTGGAAAATGAACATTATATAGAAACAGGATTAACTGAATGTAAGAGTAGAAAAAGGAAAACTTGAGTAAAATCAAAAGTTCTCACAATCAATTACCACCTTTCCTGATCTCAATTGCTGAATCAGCATACTGATTGCTGAAATGATATGATGTAGTATAATACAAATGTGATATAAAATAAATGAGATTCCATGATATGCTCAGTTTTATTGGATTAGTTTTTAACTTTATGCTGAATTAAATTACTGATTGAGGTACTAAATCATATAATAGTTTTAGTGCTAGTCTTCCTCCCTGTTCTAATCTGCTTGATTTAAACTAATAATTTATTAATGTATTTATAGTTATGTCTAGTCAAAGATAACAGACTAATCATTAATTTGTTGAATATTAGAAAGTCATAACTAACCAGTTTTCATTACATCAGTATATGTCCTTTTTACTCAGGTATCACTTGAACTATAAGAAGCCATTACCAACATCCAAATAAAGTTAAGCAAGGTTTACTGTGACTACAGCCCAGCAAACTCCAGATGATTTCAGAAAAAAAATACATTATGCTAATCTACATGCCTGCCCATGTTCTGTGAAAAACAGTGGAGGAAAGAGTACTATATATGTGCTCAGATGATTTCTTGAAAGAAAAGTAAGATGCACATTTAACTGAAGAAATATATAAATAGATTACATTAGAATTGAAAAATGAGTTCTCAATTCCTAAAAATCAGAACTAAAAGTAGAAACAAACACAAAGAAAAATACAGGAAATCATCGCAAACAGATACATACTTGATAAAAAAAAAATTGTGAAGCTTTTTCCCACATAGATTCTTTTAAGCTTAATCCTTCATGTTCTAAGTTGCCACATTTATTTTGTCTCTCTGTCTTTCTCCTCAGAATGTTTTAATTTCCTTCACACTTCACACAAACTTTCAAAATTTTGTGGCATATTCACAGAACAGTTCTCGTTAAACTGTAATTGTATGATAAAGAGTGATGGAGAAAAAGCTAGCTTTGAACACACTGGTAAATATTTTTATGATGGAAATCTATTTCTGGCCAGGCTTCTAACATTTTTGTTCTTCTACCAAAACAATCCTGAGTTAAAAGCAAGAAGACAAAAGGTTTATTTTTCTTACTAACTGACCACCTCCAAAAATTTGCGTTCTATGGCTACTATTCATATAATCCAGTTGTATTTATTATGTTGTAAGTTTTGATGAAAGAAACCTCAGCAAGTACTAATCAGTCCCATATGGAATACAGACCCAACATTAAAGGCCTTTATGAACAAGGGAATTACCCAATAGAGGTTAATATAATTCTCCAGTTGTGTTGTCAAGAACTTTTTGTTTACCTTGAAAATGAGGACAGTACAATACAAACACAAAATATCATTGACTGCAGTCTAGCAAACAATTTTGAGAATTGTGCACATCTCTGTATTTATATGGTTCACACATTCACTGTTAGAAACAGACTTTCAAAGGTTTCAGTCATGCAGACTAATATATACAAAAAAATAGATGTTTATATAATTGTGAATCGAAGTCTTTTTATTACTGCTCAGACAGATAGTCTTTGATTTACAACTATTTATTTGTGTCCATTAAAACTTACAACAATACTGAAAAAGTGACTTATGACCAGTCCTCATATTTACAGCCATCATAGCATTCACACAATTTTATCAATATATAGGCACTTGGCAACCAGTAAATATTGATTATGGTTGAACCATCTTGGAGATTATGTGATCACTATTTGCATCCTTCCCAGGTACCTTCCGAAAATGGAAGTCAGTGAGGGAAGCTGGATTCATTTAACAATTGCATGATTTACTTAACTGCAGTAATTCACTTCATAACCATGGCAAAAAAGATTGCAAAATTGGGCATAACTCACTTAACAACTGCCTCTCTTAGCAATGGAAATTCTGGTCCTAATTGTGGTTGTAAGTTGATAATTGTCATATCAAGGCTGGTTTCCAGCAAGGCTTAAAAACCACAGCTGTGTCCATTGACCTTGCTGTGGCATATGATACCATGTGAAAGAAAGCTCTGTTTTACATTATCTCCTGTAAAATCTCTGTTGTTTAATAAACAACATGCTCAGTGATAGATCCTTTCAGATCATTATGGGGAACAAAGTTAGCAGTTAAGAAGACTGAACAATGGCCTTCCACATGGTTCTGTGCTGGCATCCACACTGTTCAATCTTTATATCTCAGCTATGCCGGCTACAAGGGATGTAAATTTGAGTATGCAGATGACCTGGCCAGGGTGAAATTCAATTTTTTTTCTACTGGCTCTGCGGACCTGGCTTGGTGGGTGTGGCTTGGTGGTCATGTGACTGGGTGGATGGGCATGGCCAAGTCAACATCACTTGGCCTCTCTCTCATCTCATCTTTCTCCTTCTCCTCTCTCTTTTCCCTCACTTCTCTCTCATTTCCCTCTGTCTTCCTCTCTCTCTCATCTCTCTCTCATTCTCCCTTTCTTTCTCATTCTCTCTGACACGTTTAGCGCAAAGGTTTTGCACTAAGTGGCAATCGCCACTCAACCAGAGAGGGGAGGGGGCAAGGAAGATCTCTGGTAGGAGGAGGAAAAGCAGTGCCTCCTCCATCTCTTCCCACATCCCCTCCTCATTTGTACAGCCTCAGCACTTGGTGGTTGCCAGGCTGGAAGAAAGGCACGATGGACAGGGGTTCCTACGGCACCTTCTCCATCGCCTGAACTCCTGGTGGTTGAGTCTCCGGGCCAAGCAAGTGCAAGCAGTCCCAATGGGCTGGCTCTCCCTGGTTGCCATGGAAACTGTTGGCCAGGCTCCCTCACAGATTACAAAATGCTTGCCGACCCTCCTGCACCTGCCAAGCCTCCTCCTTCCCACTGGGTGTGCGAGCCTTCTGGCAAGGAGGAAAAGAAGCGTGGTGGGGAGGAGGCTTGCCAAATGCCAGAGGAGCAGCGAGTGCTTTGCAGCTCCTGAGGGGAGGCATGGGAGATCAATCTCTTCCCTTGCAGGCCAGGGAACACCTGGGAAGGGCTTCGATGACGCAATCTCCCACATGCTACTCTCCCTGCCCGCGCTCATCCATCCACCCGCTGCCAGTATCACCCCTGTTGCTGACACAGATGTGACCAGGCAGGCATGGGCAGGGCCAACCAGGGGCGATTGTTTGGTTCAGCAAACCGAACCCAATTGTCCCTACCATCTCGCATGAGGTGGTATAAGGTGGTTGAACTTCACCCCTGGCTTGGCCCT
This sequence comes from Bungarus multicinctus, assembly GCA_023653725.1. Lineage (NCBI taxonomy): Eukaryota > Metazoa > Chordata > Lepidosauria > Squamata > Elapidae > Bungarus > Bungarus multicinctus. The sequence continues at coordinate 114,611,516 of CM042840.1, forward strand.
GGCCCTAGCAGCACAAGATAAAAACTGCCTCCTCTCTGAGGACCTGAAATCCCTGGGAAAATTCTTTGCTGACTGGAGACTCATACCCAGTGTCAGCAAAATGGTAACTACCTGTTTCCATCTCAACAACAAACTTGCCAATGTCATCCCAAAGGCCTTCCTGAATAACAACTTTCTCCCTTATGATCCTCACTCCATATACCTCAGAGTAACTTTGGATCTGACTTTCTCCTATTAGAAACACCTAGAGAACATGTCCACTAAAATCAATACGAGGAACAATTTATTCCAGAAACTAAGAGGATCAAGATGGAGAGCCTCAGCCTGGACTCTCAGAATATCAGCACCAGGGTTGCTCTACTCCACAGCTGAATACTGTGTCCCCATCAGGCTTAATAGCTGCCACACTAGCAAGGTCGATGCTAGCCTAAATGATACAATGAGGGTCATAAGTGGTTGCGTAAAATCTACTCCTCCTTGATGCCTTCCTTCTTGAGCCACATAGCACCACCAACCCAATGAAGGCAGAAGACGTTAGTGAAGGACTACAACAAAATAATGAGAAACCCACTTCTTCCTTTGCATGCTGATCTTCCTCATCTACCAATTGGCAGGCTTAAATCCAGGTATCCCTCTCTTACACCTGCTCAATAGCTTTGAATATAACTTTGACATCAACTCACAGTGGAAAGCCAAATGAGCTGCTGAACACCCAGATACAGGCATAGATGACCCTACACAAAAGGTGCCAGATTTTAACTTTCCTTGCCAGCATTGGTCAATTCTGAACAGGATCCGTATGCAACATGGTGTCTGGCAGGACTCATTGTTTAAGTGGGGTCTTGCCTCTACATTTTAGTGTGGCTGTGTTGCTCCTTGACAAAATATCCATCACATTATCACATTGTGTCCGAATGTCCTCAAAAGCTTACACCATCCCAATGTCTGATTTTTTCAATATAGACCACCCTGTAGTTGAATGGCTGGGCGGACTGGATATTAACATTTAATCTACTATAAGTCCATGTATTTGCCGTGTGTGTGTGTGTGTGTGTGTTTCTCTCTCTCTCTCTGTGTGTGTGTGTGTGTGTATGTGTGTGATTAGGCCTTCAAAAATGTTATTGGCTAAAATGAAACTATCTTTTAATGAAAAAGATTTTAATTTCAAAAATGTTACCATATATTTATTTTATCAACTATAGTAAATTTTTGTGGAATGGAATTTAATTGAATATCAACTTTTATGGAACTGGTCCTTTCAGAAGACAGTGAAGCTGAAGGTTAGTATGCAGTGCTGTGGTGATAAGCGTGCTATGTATATTCTGGATAACGTTACTTGAATCTGCTCTGAATTTGAATTTAGCCTTGAGGTAGGTTCCCATGGAAATGAATGAAATTCAGTTTTCATCTTCTGGGATGAATTTGATCCTATTGGTAGTAATGGACAAGATTCTTGCTTCAGTGACACTGAAAGCCACTGACAGATTGACAGTTGTGATGAATGCATCATGCCATGTTATTCCCACCAGAAATAATCTACAAGAATGATTAGTGCTGTTTCAGTCCTATATCCATCTAAAAAAATACTGAAAGGGGTCCAGATAATCTTCTAGAATTCTTTGAAATTGCAGCATATTGCATCCTCAAGAAAAGGGAAGATTGGAAATAAAACAGAAATGGTGAATGGTGTTCCAATGATGGTTTTTTAAAAACATCTCTTCTAAGCATCAGTGGGAATACTCCTCTTTCAATGATGAATTTATCATCACCAGAATCAGTCACATATTGTCTCTTAAGAAGCCTTACCTTAACCAAGAAGAACCCAGAACTAATATACAGAGAAGCAAGAATCTTGCCCATTACTACCAATAGGATCAAATTCATCCTGGAAGATGAAAGCTGAATTTCATTCATTTCCATGGGACCTACCTCAAGGCTAAACTCAAATTCAGAGCAGATTCAAGTAACATTATCCAGAAGATGCATAGCACATTCCTCACCATAGCACTGCATATGAACCTTCAGCTTCACTTTCTCCTGAAAGGACCAGTTCATTCTGAACAGGGACACTGTATGGTTGTCCAGCAACATTGCAATGGCAGAAAAATACTGATTTACTCCTGTACCGACACAAGATGGGTCTTAATAGTATCTATAATGTGTTCTTGACCTTGTCCTTCAATATTGTTTGCAAACATCTCTTACCCTGTTTTGGCTACCTTAGGAGGTATTCTGTAAATTATTAAGATCCCCAGGATCCCCAGGAGGAAAAAGTTTGCATAAGTGTAATTCAATCCAAAGTTCCATCTGTCTTCTCATTCAAGATAGTGACTGAGGCCTCTGCTGAATCTTGCACCAGCCTTTCTTCACAGGATCCAACAGTGCCTATCAATTGGATATGTCCCACTTTCCTTCATTATGGAACAACACTCTAGAGCAAGTGATGTAGCTCTGACAGGAACTAATGAGAATCTCCCCAAACTTTGAACCACATTACCACTGTCCCAACAAGAAAATCAAATCTGCTATATGATCACCATTCTGGATCAGACATTTTAGCAACCGGATCAGCACGCTGGCTGTCATGGTATTGTAAACTGCCAGGTTCCATCAGACTTTGCCCCAGAGAAGACAATTGAAGTCAGTGGTGGGTTGCAATTTTTTTATCATTGGTTCTGTGGGCATGGTTTGGTGTGTGCACTTTGCACACATGCAGAGGGTTTCCTTTTTTTAATTTTCAAAATAAACTTTATTAAAGATTTTAAAAAATGTACAATGCACAATATAAGACATTTTTTTACAAACAAAATTGATGTGTAAAACAAAACAAATAAACATAAATATGTTTCTAATCAATTAGACAGTGTATTCTTTTTTCAAAAACAATTTTTCTAATATTAATTTGCTGTTTCTGGTAACTACTTTTAGTCTAACCCCTTTATTTTTTCTGTGGAAACAGTAAAAAGGGTTTCCTACTAACTTTCTCCTGCAATCCTGCACTCTCCCTGACATGCAGCAATCTGGCGTGCCATGCAAAGCAGCTGAGATTGAAAAGCAGGAAATAAAGATCAGTATAGAGGGGGGGGAAGCAGCTGATCGTCGAAGCGAACCAGTTCACTCACAGATGATCATTAGAGCTATCGATTCAGCTGAACTGGGCCAAACTGATAGAATAACACCAGTGAGTGAAGTCCTTCAAGACCATAAGTATGGAGAAGTCAACACCAGCCAACCATGGAATCAAGTTGCTCAGGCATGGAGAGTATTATGCATCAGGGAAGTTGGTATAGTAGTAGTAATCCCAACTGATTTTTAAGAGGCCAAATGGAGCCTCAGTTATCTGGAGCCTGAATCTGCGAAGAAAGAAGAGCTGGAGCAGAAGGAAATCGAGGGGACAGCTTCATTGGCTTCAGAGGAATGTGGGGAGGAGCAGGCCAATTCAGATCAGGGCCTTTCAGGATTGGGACGGCTTGTAGGCAAGGAGGAATGGGGGCTGGATGACCAAGAGAGGGTAAGCAGTGAACATGAGAAGTGACGGATATCAGGCAATGAGCAAGGACCACCTTTCCTTTTTTATTTTTTTCCATTTTTTTTATTTCAATCTACATATAACAACAATATATTAACAGTGTGGCATCAGTGTATCATATATCTCTCATTGCATTATATTCATATTAATTCATACTTCTTCAATATTTATTTTCAACCTTACTCTCTCCAAATGCCTACCACCATATCAATTAAACATACCTAATAATTCCATTATTCAATTTTCTCTGTTTTCATTTTATTTTTTTAAAATGAAAAATTCTCATTTGGCAAGCAATGTGGTTCCAGGTTTCACCTCTCAATACAAACATGACCATAGTTACCTATTCATTTTATTTGTTTAATTTCATATTGCATCATTCTTGTCATTATTAAATATTAAGCTTATCTTATCCAATCCCAATTCATGTTCTCATATCTTATTTTACGATGTTATCTAAAATTCTTATCTCAATTCTATATTTATTTATTCAATTCCAAATCTAATATATCTCCTTCCATTTTTCTTAGTATATTCTCATATCTTATTTTACAATATTATCTAAAATTCTCATCTCCTTTCTATTATCATCTCATATTATTATTATTTTTTCCTATCACATTTGTCATTTTATCAATCCTTATCTGTAATTATAGTTGTCCCCTCTAGTTAATAATTCGAGCTAACCACCTTCGTTCTTCCTTAATATCAATCTCCCTATCTAGAAATATATATATATCTCAGATTCCGCATATTTTCTCTATGAATCATCTATACATTACAAAATACTATTTTCAATATATTCTCATACATCCCAACATATTACCTTGCAGAATCCCCTTCCTTATCCCTTTTTTTTTCACCCATTATCTCTCACTCTTTGAACAACGTACCTTCTTTTCATCCTTGTTTGTTTCCTGTTCCTCTTTATTTTCTGTCCTTCCTTTTTTCCCCATTCTTATTCCTCTCCTTTTCTCATTCCAGTTATTAAACTTTTCTGTCTCTCTCTTTTGATTTTTCCTTTGCACTTCCTTTTTCTGCTCTTCCCTTCTCTCTTTAACCATTTTCCGAACCATTCTTCCTTTTATTATCCCATCAGACCATAAATTTCTAATTTCTTTCCCCCCCTGCTTGAATAATTGTTGCTCGTTTTGTTCTTCTAAGTTGGCTTCTTTATAGAACTCCTTCCCCTCTGGTTTATTGTGTTCTTGTGTACGCTGAGTCATCATTTCTAATTTCTGTAATACATAATTACACATTTCAAGTTTAATTTTTATCATGTCCTTTGTATCTTGCATATCCAATCTTACTGTATGTCTTATAAGTCCAGTCTTATATCAACAAGTAGCTCCTCCATTATATCTTCTCCTTTTTTCTTTTTCTTTCCTCTTCCTTAGTAGTTGAAATCCTCTTCTTTGATAGATATATTCGATCCAGAGTTTAGTATCTTATTTCAGCCAATATCTTTTGTGTTTATTTTCAACAATTCATACTCTTGAATCTTTATTCCAAATCTTCTAATTGGTCTCCCAACTGTTCAAATCTTCTAATTGGACTCCCAACAGTCATAGAATTGTTTTGTTCTATGACAATAATAAAGTTCCTTTTATTTTCTTTCAAGTTCCAAGATCCAAAGTCTCAAAAAGACCAGATGCTTGTTTTAAAACATATTAAAGTTTTCCTGTACCATCAGGTGGCGCTCTTGAGTCTTTTTCTTTTTAACTTTTTTTGTTGAATATGTTTTTATTAAGTTTGCTAATTTCAATCATTATTCTTTTCAACACACTCAATTCCAGCATTTAGTTATGCTCTTTAAGTGCCCACAATTCAATAATCTGTCCAGTTTAATTTTTAAATCTTTGTTGTGTTAATGTATTTTCCTTTAAATTTCTCCTCCAGATTAGTCCAGTAAAATAATCAAATCCAAATTTAAAAATCCATTTTCTTTCTCACTTTTTCTGGTCGCTGCTTCCACACACTTTCCTCCAAAATAGCCCTTTAATTTGATACTGGGGCGGTATCAAATCAAAAGTGATGTCCTTTGCCTGGTTCACACTCTGCCTGCTACTTCTCTCTCCAGCATAAAACTCAGTTTTCTAAAGTACTAAAGTTCGTCTTCGTGGTGGCCATTTTAAGACCGCTGCTGCAGCGTGTCTTAGGGAGGGATTTTCTTGTCAGGGAGGGGAGTTGTTGCTCTCCTCAACCCTCCAGGCAATTTCCCCCTTCTTTATCACCCCACCAGGGTGGTTCCGGTCCACTGGAATTGGGACGCTCCAGCAAGAGAGTTTAGACAAAACTGCACATGATCACAGATTCCGTACTAAACAAACCAGAAGTCAAGGACCACTCTTTCCTGATCCCTGAGCATGGAGAGTGGAGAGAAGGTGGGAACAGTGCAAGCTGACCCAACAACTTGGGAGAAGAGTGTCCTGCCCCTCTTTATACGGCACACCTGGGGACTGAGGTTTAACGAGATACTGGTGAGGGCATTTATCGGGAACATATTCTGAATTTACGGAATTTTGTGTGCCATTGCTGATGTTTGGAGTTTCCTGGAGTTCTTGCTTTATTTCTTCCTTCCTGGATTAATTGCCTTGTTCTTTTGCTTCCTGAAACCATTGCCTTGTTCCTTTGCTTCCTGGAGTCATTGACTTATTACCTTGCCCCTCTGGACTTCTTGCTTTGCAGTTGTTGTGCTCACAGTGTTTTGCTGGACTACTTGGGAGCATTTGGGGAAAGTTGGAGGAATAAAGAGATGGTTTGAACTATCAGCTGACTGACTGTGTTGCCTCTATGCCTTGCCCAGAGTCATCACAACTTTGCTTGTTGGAAGCCAGCTGAAAAATCGCAAATTGTGATCACCTGATTCTGGGATGCTGCAACTATCATAAATACATGCCAGATTGCATACTGTGGGGATGCAGCAATAGTCATAAATTGAAGATTGGTCATGTTCAATGCCATTGTAACTTCAAACAATTGCAAAACAAATTGTTGTAAGTCAGAAACTACCTGTATGGGAAAATATTTCTATCTCTACACAAATATTATGTTGCCACAGCAATTGCTAAATAGTACAATAAACAATTTCTTTATAGTCTTAGCAATTCTCAATGCCCATATAGCTGGAGAATCCATCAAAACCTTTCACCACCCTTTATTATTGTGTTCCTTGATAAAGCAAGGACACAATAATAATTCCTTTGCTTGATTTTCTATCTACAGCTATAGGGACAAGAAAATGGAACCAACAATTCTGAATGTTTGTGGACAGAGAAAAGGCTATCAATAAATGGATAAATTATTGTAAACAATCACAAAATATTATAAGGGTAATTTAGCAATGGATGATTTAGATTATAATTTTGCATTCTCTCTCCTGCTCCTACAAACTTGATAATTTGGAGAAGAGACCCAAATATATTTTCAGAATGGAAGAGAGAACAAAGGAATATTGATGAGGCAACTGGTAGTAAATTCCTACAATAATGAAATACTCATTAGAGAATTGTATGCTGACATTTTGAAATTCAGATTAAGGAATGAAATTATAATTTAGTGAATGAATATACAGTTGCGCCATCTGCTGGACAGTTGTGCCATCTGCTGAGCAGACAGAATCATTGCTTGCTTTTTCGTGCTTTCACAAATAAATGAGATATAGTAGTAGTACAGTATACATTTATTTATACCATGGGTTTTAGAAAAATTCATATAAAATTGCAACAATCTGTACCAGTTCAATGCATTCTTTTAATATTAACGGCACTATTATATACTATATAAGGTACATAAGTCTAAGTGCTACTGCTATATTCCAAAAGGCAAGAACCATATGAAAAAATGTGTGCTTCGTAGGTTCCGCTCATTACCATTGCTTAATAAATGGGATGCAAAAGACTCTTGTTCTGTCAGAAATTATGGAACAGATAGAACTCATTTGGGAGAGGCTGGATTCAGATAACAACTGGCATTGCTATTGAATCTTCCCTTTGCAACACTTGCAAATTATTACACTAGATGGAAAATTATTAAACTAGATGGCAAGATTAACTGAGTTACCACTAGCCTTATCATTGAACTACAAGTGTGTGAAACACAGGCCTCCAACAAGTCTATCATTTAAAAGGTTCAGTTGTGTATTTGAGCTGGGTAATATTCTTTCATCAATTTCATCTAATTTATAGAATATAGCAAAGAAATAAAACCTGTCCCCCATAAATTAAGCATAGGATTGCTATTATTGTAGAGTGGCGGAATTACTTGAGGCAGACACCCAAGGCAAAAGGTTCAGCTTTAACTTTATTAACAAATAAAGGGTTACCGCAACTGCCGTGCTAACACGGCAGCCAGCTGGAGCGGCAATAACTGATGCCGTTTGACAACTCCTTTTATAGCAGGCTGTCAAATGGCATCAACTAATGGGAGAGGTCCATGCTTCCGCTTAAAGCACGGACCTGAGTAAAAACTTCAGTCAATACACAACACTCCTCCCCCCCAGAGAGGAGCATGCATAGTCCTGTAAATATGTTGGGTGCCTGCGCAGTCGTTCTGATCTTCTTAGTTTGGCTGAAAATGGCGCTGGGCTGCTGCCTTCTGTTTGCTGCATGGCTTCCATCAGTGGTAGGGTTGCAGGATCGTCAGGAACTGGGTCAGGACCTGGGTCAGCTTCTTCTTCAGATAGGCTGTCATCATTGGTGGGCTGGAGATCGGCTTCTTCAGGTAGGGGTAGCTTTTCCGCATCAGGACCATCTAGATAACCTCTGAGTGTAGTGCTCCAGTGCCTCCTCAGGTGGTCCACATGGCAGCGCCAGACACGCCCATCAGGTAACTGGACTCTATAAGAGCCAGTTACTGCCACTACACGACCAGGCAACCACAATGGGTGCCCAGCAAAGTTCCTGACATATACTTGGTTATTTACTAGGAACCCTCTGGCTTGGCTGTTTGACCCAAGGGGAAGCACTGGGACATAATTTGGGTGAAATCTGTCAAGAGTGGTTCTTAAACAGCGCCCCATTAGCACTTCAGCTGGTGACCTATTTGTGGAGGCACAGGGTTGTATGTTGGCTCAGAAGGTATTGAGCCAGTCTAGAATGCCAGTTAATGGGTCCCAGTCTCTGTAGTACCTCCTTAGCAGATCTGACTGCCCTCTCAGCCAGACCATTACTTGCAGGGTGAAATGGGGCTACTAATATGTGCCTAATGCCCAGGTTGGCTAGGAAGACTTCAAATTCGCAAGAGGTAAATTGGGGGCCATTGTCGGATACAATGGAGTCAAGGAGGCCATGTGTGGCAAACATCCTGGTCAATGCCTTATTAACTGCTTCAGTGGTTGTGGTGTGCATTAAGGTCAGTTCCACCCACTTTGAAAATGAATCAACTACCACTAGGAACATACGCTCGTGGAAAGGGCCAGCCAAATCTATATGAATTCGGGACCATGGGCTTCCTGCCTCTTCCCAGCTCCCAGGGGTGGCTGTTGGAGGGGACGGTCTGGTGGCTTGGCATGCCTGACATGAATTGACCCAGCTAGCGATTTGGGCATCCATACCAGGCCACCATACGTAGCTGCGAGCGAGGGCCTTCATCCTAACTATACCTGGATGATCCTCATGAAGTACCTTTAAGACTGAGATTTGTAGCTTGGGGGGGATCACTACCCTGGTTCCTCATAGTAAACAGCCTTGCAATGAGGAAAGTTCCTGTTGGCGTAGCTTGTAGGGTAGGAATTCTGATGGATAAGGGGTTGCAGGCCACCCCCTCCCTACCCAGTCAAGGACTTGGGAAATTACCTTGTCCTTGGCCGAATGGGCAGCGATGTCAGAAGCAGTGACAGACAGCTTGAGCTCTTCCATCAGGAAAACGGCATTTGTTGGTGCAGGATCCTCAACTGGAACTGGCAGGGGACAACGACTGAGGGCATCTGCATGACCAAGTGTTTTTCCAGAGCGGTGGACTAGTGTATATGAATATGCAGCCAGAAAAACGGTCCACTTGGTCATCCTTGGGGATAAAATCTGAGGAGTTTGTTTAGTGCCAGATAAAATTCCCAACAGAGGTTTGTGATCTGTTACCAGTTCAAAATGATAACCGTAGAGAAACTCATGGAATTTCTTTACTGAAGCAACTGCAGCCAAGGCCTCCTTGTCAATTTGACTATAGTTGCGTTCAGTGGAGGATAGTGTCCTTGAAAAGAAGGCAATAGGTGCTTCTGCACCATTTGGCAGTCTGTGACTCAGAACAGCCCCTATTCCAAAAGGGGAAGCATCTGCAGCTAGTACCAGTGGTAAATTCTTGTTGAATTGTATTAACACAGCTTTGGACATGAGCAGCGATTTGACTTCCTTGAAAGCAAGAGTTTCTTTTGGCCCCCAGTGCCATGGTGTCTGCTTGTCTAGGAGTTTTTGAAGAGGCTCTGCAATTGAAGCTTTATGGGGCAGGAACGAAGCATAGAAATTTAGAAGTCCCAGAAAGATTGGAGCTCAGTCTTATTAGCAGGAGTGGGAGCTTCATGAATGGCCTTTACTTTAGATTCTGTTGGGTGAATACCTGAGGCGTCAATTTTGTAACATAAAAATTCCACTTGTGGAGTGGCAATGGTGCATTTTTCTCTTTTTAATTTAAGATCTGACTTTTTAAAATGTTCAAGGACACGTCTGACTCTTTGTAGCAATTGAGTTTGGTTGTTGGCAGATATAAGAATGTCATCGAAATATGGTACTATGCCAGGTAACCCTTGCAGAATCCTTTCCATTAGAGACTGGAAAATTCCAGGGGCTACACTAACTCCAAATTGTAGGCATGTACATTTAAAAGCACCTCTGAGTGTCACTGGTTTGCAGCTCTGCAGTTTCGTCATCAACAGGGAACTGTTGATAAGCCTGTGACATACCTAGCTTTGCAAAAATGGAGCCAGGCTCAAAGGAATGGAGTAAATGTTGCACAATGGGGACCAGATAAGCGCTTACTTGTAAATATCTATTTATTGTAGTTTTATAGTCAGAACATATCCTCAAACCTCTGTCTTTCTTTTGAGGTGTCACTATTGGGGTCTCCCATTTGGAAAAATCTGTAGGTTGTAGTATGCCTTGTTTAATTAATTTGTCTAGTTCCTTGTCAAGTTTAGGACGAATTGCAAAAGATACCCTGCGGGGTTTTAAACGGATTGGTACTGTTTGGGGGTCTACCTTGAAGGATATTGGGGTTCCCATGTAGCAGCCTAGGCCTTCGCTGAATACATCAGCATATTCCCTGAACAGGGAGTCAACTTCTGAACTTGCAATGGCGTGGATTCCACCTATGTGAAGGCCCAGGGCAGGGAACCAGTCTAGTCCCAATAGGCTTGGGAGGGCACCATCCACTATCACTAAAGGCAAGTGACCCTTAAAATCTTGAAAATGAATTAGAAACTTGCCTTTTCCAATGACAGGAATGGTTCTGCCTTGGTAGTCCCGTAGAGTCAGATTGCAGCCTGGAATCTTCTTTCTTGTTATTCTGGGAAGCAGTTGTTTCAAGGTGCCCCACGAGATGATGGATAGTGCAGAGCCAGTGTCTACTTCCATTCTGCATGGTCTACCTTCTATAGAAACAGTGACACTAATTTTGTTAGAACTATTTTTTGGTATCTTGGCTTGGTAGCATGTGCAATAATCCTCGATTTGTCTTGGAAATTGTATGGCTTTCTGAGGCTTTTGAGGCTGGTTAAGTCTTTCCTGCCTGACATATTCTTGCCAAATGACCCTTCTTTTGGCATCTTAAGCATATGGCATTCCTGAATCTGCAGGATGCCCTGAGATGGTTGCCCCCACAGCTTAAACAGGTGGGCTGCATTCGTGGAAGTTGATTTGCAACCTGTCTGTATTCCCTTTGATTAGGGTTGGGCTGTCTGAGACGGTTTATCCCAGTAACCTTTTCTAAGGTTTCCTCTGTGGAGGCTTCCTCAAAATAAAGTGTTGGGCTATCTACTCTAATTGGATTTCCTTGTATTTCAGCTGCTGAGAGTGCTGATAGCTCAGCAGCCTGGGATTCTTCTATGGCTTCTTTTAAGGTTAGGTCCCCTTTAGCTAGTAACCGTCTTTACAGCCTGAGGTCCCTAACTCCACAGACCAACTGATCTAACAACATATCTTCTAGATAGTCCCTGAATCCACAATGTAAGGCAGCTGTTCGTAGTGCTGCCATGTAGTCACTAATAGTTTCTCCCTCAGTCTGGATGCACCTTCTAAAGGCATGACATCTAGCAATTCTAGAAGGCTTAGGAGAGTAATGGTTGGAGAGAATTTCTTGTAATTCTTCCTAAGGAATAATCTTAATAGATCATGGAGCCAATAATGCTGTTGCAGTGTCAAATACCGTGGCTCCGCAAAAGCTTAGAAAATAAGACTTTTTTCTATGATCAGAAATGTCAGTAAGGTCTATAGCATCTAAAAAGCAGTCAAACCGGTTCCTGTATGATTCCCATGTCTCTGCCATCGGTCTGAAAGGCGGGAATGCAGGATTCGAAGTCATCGTCCTCTCAGCTGTGCCGCTTCTCCTGAGGCGATTTAAAAATCACACTTCGCGAACAGTGACAGCAACTCTGTAGTGATTTCAGCTCTAAGTTAGTGACTTCGCTCTTTGTCCTTTTTGCCTGGCTTGCCTCTTATAAGCATCCCGCCCTCATCGCCAGTATTGTAGAGCGGTGGAATTATTTGAGGCAGACACCCAAGGCAAAAGGTTCAGCTTTAACTTTATTAATGAATAAAGGGTTACTGCGTTAACATGGCAGCCAGCTGGAGCTGCAACAACTGATGCTGTTTGACAACTCCTTTTATAGCTGGCTGTCAAACGGCATCAACCAATTGGAGAGGTCCGTGCTTCCCGCTTAAAGCACTGACCTGAGTGAAAACTTCAGTCAATACACAACAGTTATCATGCTGATCTCACTTGAAATTTTATTATGTACTATAACTCTTGCAAGCAGGTCTGTGTTACAGCTGTTCATGTTTCAAGAATGATTCAGAAAAGGCGCTTTGAGGATTGCACTAGCATAGTACTGAATCTCAGTGCTATTCATTAAAGCAGAATCAAACTCAGTTTTAACAAGGATTTAATTCCTGAATAACAGATTTATTGGGTGAAGACTGAACACTCCCTCCCCCCAAAAATATACAAATGAAATCAATGGGAAACCATTTATTTTGATCATCAGCTGGTGATTTATCTTGGAGATAATACAGTTATAATAGCTAATGAATGATAGCTGTTGTGTCACTGAAAAATTAAAACATTACCATTCCTTGAAATTCTTTTCTTCAAAGGTTTCTCCCCTAATGGTAGACAAAATTTCTGAATGTATAACAGAAGCTGCCTGTCTAATTAATTCTGTAGGGAATCAAATGAAGAACTTCCATAATTTACAACTAAAATAAATGCAATAATTGAGAACATTGGTTGGTAACAATTCTCTGACTTAAGCTAAATTTCCCTCTCTGGTACTAACCACAAATCAATATCTTACTGCTTGCTGATACTCGTGTTATTCCTAGTGCTGATCCAAAACATGAAATAGCTTTAGATCTATGCTTCAATGGATACCAAATAGGAGACTAGAACCCAAGATAATTGGAAGCATAATTTTGCTATTGGGAGCAAAAAAGATCTCATAAGAGAAGCTGGAAAGTAAAATGGAGAAACAGAAGAAGAAAAGAATGATATAATAGACATTGGCAAGGAGGGACACCTATAAATCTTAACCCATTTTGTGAAAATTTTAGAGCCATCTTCTCTGCTCTTTCCAGCAGCCTCAATCAGGTCTAGCCAATTATCTGAGATTAAAGGAGATCACCAGAGCAGGGGTGTCAAACTCAATTTCATTGAGGGCTGCATCAGGTTGTGGTTGACTTCAGGGGACAGGGTGGGTATGGCCAGGGTGGGTACAGCCAGATTCCCTTCCTCCCTTCTTCTCATTCCCATCTCGTTCCTTCTCCCGCACTCAAGAAGGGACAAGAGGAGGGGAAGAGATTCGAAGTGCTGCCAGTGATCCCCCACATTGGGTGGAGGTAGGTCCCAATGAAAGGGAAGCTGCAAGGCCGGACCGGTATGCAGGCTATGGAGGCACTGGTGGTCGGCATGTGCTGATCTATAACTGGATGGTGGCCATCCAGCCTGGAACACAGTGAGCCCTAGATCCATGCTGGAGCCAGCTAGGGGCTGCTTCTCACCACCTCAGGTTCTTCACTAGCTCCAGGGCAGCTCCGCAGCTCTAAGACTGACCATGTTCCAAGCTGGATGGCCTCAACCACCACGGTTGAGACGCCAGGGGCCAGTCTTTGTACCAGGGCAGCCCCATGGGCTAGATCTAGCCACATCACGTTCCAGATTTGGCCCACAGGCCTTGAGCTTGACATCACTGCACCAGAATAGGGAAACAATACATTGTTCAATAGAACCTTGGAGTATTCCATTGCTTATTTCTTTCCATGTAGGTTGTAGTTTCTTTGAGGACTATATGTCGAGTATAATTTAACTGGCTGACAAATCGTAGTCAATATTTAGCCCTCAATGAAATTATATCTACATGGAGTGAAGTAAGGAGTGGGGTAGGCCAATGCTCTGTTTGGAGAACAATACTCTTTAATAACTTCATAAATGATCTAGACAAGGGAATAGAAGGGGAACTCACCAAATTTGCAGACAACACTAAGCTAACAGGAATAACCAGCATCCCAGAAGATAAGCTCAAGATCCAAAAAGATCACAACAGACTGGAACATTGGGTCCTATGTAACAAAATGAAATTTAATGTAGAAAAACGGTTTTATACTTAACTAACTATATAGGTGAAACTTAGTTTAATACCAGTAATTGGGACAGGGATCTTGGAATCCTAGTGGACAATCACTTAAATATAAATCAACAGTGTGCTGCAACAGTTTAAAAAGTCAGTGCGGTCCTAGGCTGCATTAATAGAGGGATAGAATCAAGATCATATGAAGTCCTACTATCACTTTACAAGCCAATAAAACCAGACTTGGAATATTGCATCCAGTTCTGGTCACTACAATATAAAAAGTTGGTGAAATGCTGGAAAGGGTGCAAAGAAAAGCAACAAGAATGGTTAGGGAGCTGGAGGGTAAAACATATATAAAGGTATGTCTAGTCTAATGAAAAGGACTAGGGCAGACATGATAGCAGGGTTCCAATATTTGAGAGGCTCCTACAAAGACAAGAAGATCAAACTATTTTCCAAAGTATCAAATGGCAAGATGGGAAACAATGGATGGAAATTAACCAAGGAAAGAAGCAACCTAAAACTAGCAATAGCACTTATTATATACTGCTTCATAGTGTTTTATATCCCTCTCTAAGCAGTTTGCAGACTCAGCATATTGCCCCAGCAATCTGTGTCCTCATTCTACCGACCACAGCAGGATGGAAGGCTGAGTCAATCTTGAGCCATTCAGAATAGAACTCCTGGAATGAGCAGTGAGTTAGCCTGCAGTACTGCACCACCATGGCTTTCAGGAAAAACTTCCTAATACTGAGAGCAATCAACCAATGGAACAGCTTGCCTTCAGAAATTGTGGATGTTCCATCATTGGAGACTTTCAAAAAGAGACTGGACAAGTATTTATCTGAAATAGTATAGGGTCTCCTGCTTGAGCAGTGGGTTGGACTAGAAGACCTCTAAATTCCTTCCAATTCTATTATTCTATGTTCTATTTATGACTTGTATTGATTATCTAGAAGAATGTTTCATACAAAGATGGATTTTTCCTGTCTCCTATAACAGCTACTATCAACTCATCCATTGTAACTTTGCAAGAATATGGAATAATTTGTCCAAATCTTTTAAATAAGAAATTGCACTGATTTAGATGACTCTACAATGAACAATTGCATTTTTAATATAGTTTAGAAAATATGAAAATGTATTTTTTCTCTGAAGTATTAGCTCTAAATATCTAATAACATATCAAAGTTAACAATCATATTATTATTTTAAGCAAATTGTGCTGTGAAGTTGCAAGATGATTGTGTGGGCAGGGCTGATCAAGGCCAAATATATATAGTAAGCATATTACAGTATTTCTCACTTGCAATTGTGCATAATAAAATTTGTTGCAAATGAATTATTGTGCACTCTCAGTATCATTCATCACTTCTATCTGCTTCTGCTTGAACAGGCAGGTTCTTTTCTTTAGCATTTACAAGGGAAGGAGTCATTTTCTTCCCATCATCTTCAATGACAATTTCTGTTATCTTGCCTGCTCTTACAAACTTTGTTATCTCCTGTTTGTTTGTTAATGGGCTTTCTATGTTCCTATTCATGTCTTCCCTTTGCAGCTTCAGATGTTCTTTTCCCTGCAAGGCAACATCAGCTGTCTAGGTGGTGTTAATCTATCCACACCATATATACCAGTGGTGGGATTCAAATTTTTTTATTACCTGTTCTGTGGGCATGGTGTGGCTTGGTGGGCATGGCAGAGGAAGGATACTATAAAATCTCCATTCCTACCCCACTCCAGGAGAAGGACACTGTAAAATTCCCATTCTCTCTCCACCCCACAAACGTGCTTTCCAGCTCTGTTCTCCTGTGCAGGAGAACAGCCGGGACTCAGGAGGCAGAGAATAGATTGGGGTGGGGCCAGTCAGAGGTGGTATTCCAAACTACTCAAAATTTCCGCTACCGGTTCTCTGAACTACTTCCACTTCTAGTTCTCCAGAACTTGTCAGAACCTGTGAATACCACCTCTGATATATACCATTATCACTCTAAAAGAGCTATTAGCCCTTCCTGATTAGCATATTTATTGCCATCTAACATGAAGAGCCATCATCTAGCATTGAAATGATGCTTTTGCCATTGTCACTAAGCTGATCCTTTGCTTTAAGCATTTTCTTATATCATTCCTGCCCAATATAGGTGCCTGTTTGTTTTATCTGGGGAGCAGGGATGACCTTCGTGTTGGGTGACCTTGGTGGGATTATATACCTTTGCCATACATTGTTGGTGCTCTTCATTTAAACCTCCAGAAATTTCATTTCTACTTCAGCCTGAGTTACTGATGCTTTGGTCTTTTTGATGTATTCATTGGATCCAATACTTGGGTATACATGTGCAAGGAATTATGGACAAACAATATTTTATATGTTCTGCTATACAGGAACACAAAACAAATCATGCCCATTTCTCATCCCGAAGTTTTGGCAATGTAAAAGTAACCTTGTCTACATGAAAATCAGAGTCAAAGATTAGGATTTAATTTGTTCTAGAAGAGTATGTTCTCATAAAGTACGAGTGGCAACTGAAAGACCACATACCTATTCACAACACTGAAATTCAATTGCAAAACACCCAAAATTTAGCATTTTCCCCACATTTTTTTAAATAAGTAGAACAGGTACATTAAGCTTTGGAAAGCTAAAGCAAACCTTTTGTTTTAAGTCATCTTCATGCCCTTAAAGGGAAAAACTCAAATTAGATGAAAAATTCAGTTCTTATCGTGTCTCCTAGTGCCCTAGTAGCTGGGGAAAAATAGTAGTAAAAACAATGATATGCAGCATTTGACTGTGTGACTCTGAATTTATCTTGTATCAGTAAAGGAAAATAACTGTAGCTCAGGATTGAAATGAGGGTTAAATAATTTGGTTATTTTCTTGCAGACTTTTCATTACCCCAGGGGCCTTCAAATTTGACAACTTTAAGACTTGTGGACTTCAAAAACCAGAATTCCTCCACCAGTCATGTTAACTCAGGAATTCTGGGAGTTGAAGTCCTCAAGTCTTAAACTTGCCAAGTTTGAAGAGCCTTGCATTACCCAAAATCTGCAAAAAAACAATCAAGCTCTAATATCCTATATAGCAATTTTAACAATAGATATCTTATATTGATATTTAATGGTAACTATTAACTTCAAGTCAATAAGGATTTTATAGAATAAATTATATTGTGAATACTTATAATCTAGAGAGATATAAAGATATATTATTTATAGAGGTATACATTACTTTTAAGGTATTCCAAAAAGGAACTTAATTCAGTTTATATAATTATATTCCAGTAATTTTTCAACAATCACTTCTACAGCTTGTTCTTACCTTTTTTTTTTTGACTCTACCAATTATTATCCAGCAGATATTCAACAGATGCCTCTCTCTTCTAGTTGTCACTCTATATTGCAAAGTAATTGTTCTTATAGAAATTCCATTTTATCTTAACTATTAACCAGTTTCAAAATTTCTCTATTTCTGGTTAATTTTCTTTTCAGACTATGTAACCCCAACAAATTAAAGCTCTATAAAGTTTATCTTATGTACCTCTTCTTTTTTGCCCCTTCCAGCTTTCTTCAGATCTTATTATTTCCTGGTTTCCTTTCCATAAATTCTTTCGCTTGCCGCTGCTCTCAAAAACTTTTACAGCTCTCACCTCTCACCTGGCTCCACAGCTTCGATCTCTTATATGTGCACCTTCCGTTGCTTCACTCATGAAAGCCTACCTTCATCAGATTCAGACCACCATTGTTCTTCTTGTTAATCACTTACTCTGTCCAGCCATCAGATCATCTAGGCAGCCATCGCTGGTCGTCTTCTCCTGATCTGCTCCGATCCTGTTTTCTCCTGCCGATCGCTGCCAGCCGCCGATCGCAAATGGTTTGCAGGATGCCTCATTCCTTCAGCCATCCCTTTGGGACTTCCGTCAGCTCCAGTGAGCTCCGCAGGCACAGGAAAAGCAGCTTGAAAAGCAGAGATCGCTCGCACCACCACTCTCTCAGACAGCTGGCCCTGCCCCCACAAATACTAAAGTACTGGAAATGGACAAATTTATATTGATCTTCAGTAAATGTGTCTTAAAGGTCATTGTGATCCCAGTTCAATAGCATCTCCCTTGATAGTATCTCCCATCATGGTTGTCTCTCTCGTGAAGAACGAACTTTTAATAAAGGTTTCATGCATCCTATTTACTATTACGAGACATTAGAGTAGAGATGTCAAACTCGATTTCATTGAGGGCCGCATCAGGGTTGTGTTGGGGGACATGGCCAGAATGGGTGGATGTGGCCGGTGTGGTCAGCTCAGCGTCACTTGTCAAGGCTCCATTTTCAGTCACGATGGTCTACTGCAGCCCTTTGCCAGCATAAACAGAGCTCCCTGAGCTCCATTTTCACTGGCAGAGGCACTGCGGGTGGATCCTTTGTTGCTTCCAGGGCAGCCCAGTGAGCCAGATTTAAGCACTCTGGCCCACAGGCCTTAAGCTTGACACCCCTGCATTAGAGGGGGGAAAATGTGATTCGGGAATGAAACAAAAGTTGGTTGGGACTTGAGATAAACAATTTTTATCACATTACACAAGATGCAGTTCAATCAAGTGAGGCATAAGTCTTGCCATCACTAGCACAGAACAAGTCATGAGCAATCATTTTCCTGCCCCAGAGACCCCCAGCAACAGCAGGTGGGTGTTCACAAGCTAGATGGGCATGGAGTGACTGGTGTAATGGGAATCTAAATATAGGCCAATTTATTTATATTTCATACATGCACACAAGTACATGTATAGACTGGATGAAACCAGGCTCAATAGCAGTAATTGTAAGAGGGATCTTGGAACTCTAGTGGACAACCACTAAGCACAACCACTATGAGCCAGCAGTGTGCAGCAGCAGCCAAAAAAGCTAATGCAACCCTAATCCAGATCAAGTGAGGTACTAATACCACTCTATAAAGCCTTAGTAAGACCACCCCTAGAGTACTGCATTCAGTTTTGTTCATCACATTATAAAAAAGATGTTGAGACTCTAGAAAAAGTACAGAGAAAAGCAACCAGGATGATTAGGGGACTGAAGACTAAAACATACAATGAATGGTTGCAGAACTGGGAAGACATGATACCAGTCCTCCAATATTTGAGGGGCTGTCACAGAGAGGAAGGAGTCAAGCTATTTTCTAAAGCACCTGTAGGCCAGACAAGGAATAATGGATGGAAACTGAACAAGGAGAGATTTAACCTGGAAATAAGGATAAACTTTCTGACAGCGAGAACAATCAACCAATGGAACAGCTTGCCCTCAGAAGTTGTGGGAGCGCCATCACTTGAGATTTTCAAGAAGAGATTGGACTGCCATCAGTCAGAAATGGTATAGGGTCTCCCGCTTGGGCGGGGGTTGGACTAGATGATCTATAAGGTCCCTTCCAACTATTGATTACTTGTTAATCCTATAACACAGATGCAAAGAAGTCTCCTTTCCTAGTTACCTTATTCCCATGGTATTGGATTAAATCTAACAAATGGATCAAGTTTAATAACCTCCGGGATACATGGAATAGACTTTCACATGTGCTTAAAGTTTGATAATTAAAAAAATAATCAACTACAGGGCAGTGGAAAGAGTGTTATGGCACAGGCTTCCCCTCCACTTGCGTTTTGTTGTTGTTGTTTGAGTTAATTTGACTCCTGGTGACTACCCTGACTATTGTCACATTTTTCTTGGGAAAATTGCCTTGTATCTAAGGCAGAATGAAAATTTGGTCTTCTGATTTCTGGTCTGCTGCCTTTAATCATTAAACTAAACTGTCTCTCAGAACAATTGTTCATTCTAGAAATCAATTAGATGATCAGCCTGGCTTTTCTAAAGTCAGCAATAGTTGCATCATTCTAAAAGGCATCAACTAAATTGGTTCCCAATCCTTCCAGGGTTCAGATGTGTAATCCATTCTTAAATGCTCTCACTTTTCTATAACAAATATGTTATAATAATATGTTACAAATATGTTAAGTGTTTGATTTATTACATTTACAAATAGTACATGTTGTTATTTATCCCATAACTTGAGATAGTAAACACTCTGAATACTCCAGCCTTCTATTTTCCCCACAATAGCCTTGTGTAATGAGTTGGGCTGAAAAGTGGCTGGCTAAAAGTCATCCAGCTTTCATGCCTAAGGAAGGCCTAGAACTCGGTCTCTTGGTTTCTAGGCCAGTACCTCAACCACTAAACTGGCTCTCTCTATAATATAAATATGCACATATTTTGGGGAGGGGAGGACAATACTAATAAAATGCTTAACTCTTTGAGCAATTCCTATAGATTTTTGCCCACACCCATTTATATACAACAAACATGTGAAATTAAAACATGTCAAACATAATTTTTTTCTCTGCTATTTTATTTGACACAAAAATATAAGCAAAAAGATCCACACACAATTAAAAAAGTACATAAAGTATTAATTTTCTAAATAGCAATTAAACTAGAGATGGAATATTCGTCTGCAAAAAAAATCACACGTTCTTTGAATTAGTATTGCTTGAATGGATTCTCCTGAATTCTTGTCCTTCAATAGTAACTATCCTTAAAAAATTAACTTCTTTCTCCATAGGCCTGTGGAAGAAAAGGCAGTTGCAAACTAGAGAAGGTTGGGAGTAAGCCAGAACCAGGTTTAGAGAAAGAAGTTAAAGGAAATCTGCTCCCATTAAGAGAGAGAGAAAGAGAAGGCTATGAGAAAAAAAAGGGGAGATGGATATTGGTGCATTTGTTCTTAAAGAAACTCTAGCATACCTTCAGATTTTGCTTTGGTCATAACTCAGAATCATAAAGGTCCAAATTTGTATTTCTACCAAAACACAACATGAGACAATTCAGCAGAACTTCCAGAGGAACATACAGAAAACAATCTTCAACCACTGCTCCCAAATATTAGGAGATACAGAAGGCAACACATTCAATATCCTGCAAATCTGACTTTTTAAAGAAGTTGTTGGATCAAGTAGTTCAGAATTAATGTTTCAAATGTGTTGAATACAAACATTTCAGAAAAATTGAGAGAGAAGGCTGAAGGTTCAGGAATCAGTTTGTGCCCATGATTTCAGAACAGAATAACAGTATGAAGTAATTATACATACTTACATTCTTGCACAACAGTAAACCAAGCTGCTTCCAACACGGAATCTGACCACCCTGGACAATTACAATTCTACCCTGTCTTTCCCCCTCCCCCAAAAAAGAGCTCAGTAGAACTAAAAGGAAGACCTCACAGTGATATTTCTGGGCAAGACGACCCAGGGCATATGCCTACCTGAGGGGGGGGGGAATCATAGCTTCTGCTCCTCATTCAGAAAATGAGTTAATCGGCTAACCTTGGCTGAATGCTGGTGTCTTCCATCACATAAAAAAACAGCAAATCAGCTAGAGGACACTAGAATGGCTATAAGAGCACCCATCATTCTTTATTACTATATTGCAGCTCCAAGCTGTGTGCCATTTGAGGTAGCTGTCTCACTGTGTGTAATCCAGTGACAATTATTTGTATGGCTGAAACAATTTAATTAACAATATTTTTAACTTTCAGATAATTCTCATAGTTAATAGGTAAATAGGTTAACTTTGACAAGGATAGTCGAATGCCCTTAGGCAGCACATTGAAGAGGCTATTCTTCATCTCTCTGCCTAGGGAAAAAAATGTCCATATGCAAATATCTTCACATGGACCATTTGAAGGATAGCCTATTATAGGATGACACATCCATCAAAGATTCTGGAGACGTGAGTAACCTGCTTTTCTTGCAGAGAGGCAGACTGGTCCCCCTGTTTAGAAAGTGAGGATGTGCGATCATTCTGAGTAGGGGGAGCATGATTTAAACTAGTCTTTAAATCAGCATTTGGAGTATGACAGGCTGTGGACTTCGACAAAACACTAGAAGTACTGGTGGCCTTGGTAGAAGCATAGGCGTGCTGGCAAGGTAAGCTGATGGTAGAATCTAGAGGAGAAGAACAGGAGCTCACCGTTTTTGCATTTGAGGCAATTATAGTCTTGCTTGCTTGTGTGCTCGGTCCCTGATGTGTGAAAGCATAAGTCTCAGAAGATGTATTACTGGAATTAGTAGTGGTCCTGCTGGAAGCATATGCAAACTGATGGTGTGAACAGGTGATGGATTCTGGTGACCAGGAAGTGGGGCTTGTCGCTTTTGTGTTTGAGATTACAGTACTAGCTGCCCTGGAATATTGTTTCTGCTGAGTGGAAGCCTGAGTCTCAGAAAACAAAGGACTGGAATTACTGGTGATCTTAGCAGAAGCAATTTGATCATATGAGTTGGCAGGAAAGTCTAACGGAGAAGAAGCTGGACTTACTGCTGTTGTCCTCGAGGATACAGATGATGAAGCCCTGGAATTAGTGGTGATCACAGATGAAGTGTGCAAGGATCCACTGACTGAACAGGCAATGAATGATTCTGTGGTTGAGCTGGTTTCAAGAGGATTCACATAAGTGGGTTTTCTTGGATAAATTGCTACAGGAGATACTCTGTCCAAAGAGGCTTTTCTGAGGTTCTTATCTGCTAAAGAAACAGAAGTGGATTGCAGATCATCTAGTCTTGCATGGGTAGGCTGTTGTAATTGGTGGTTTCGTTGGGATCTGGATGGAAAGCAGCTTGTGAAATTTCTAGGCAATGAAGAAACAGAACTTCTCTTTGCAGAAGAGTCAGGACTCGAGAAATGCTGCAAAGCTCTGGATTGTTTCTGTGCTTCAGAAAAGGAATCAAATTCTGAAATAGCACGATTATAATTCCTTTGTTCTGTACTTAGGATGGGAGGTGGTGGTTGTATTGGAAGCATAGGCTGAATACTATTTGAATTCTGTGATGCACCCCTTGGAGAGTGAATTTCAGAAGGTTTTACTAAAACTGGGGGAACTGGTGTCGAGTCAACTGATGGAACAGTGTCAGAAATCTTTGACTTAGTGGGAGTTGCAAATCTGGGTTTAAGAATACCTGGCTGCAAATTCTCACCACATACTGTGCCTTGATAATATGTAGGTAAAGCTGCAAAGCAATGTGGAATGAAGGGGATCTCTCTTAGCTTGGGATGGGAATCATTCAAACAATATTCGTTCGTTTCCATCACTTTAATGGAACCTGGAATAGACTGGGTGTGAAGTTCAGTGAATGGCTTGTTCTCCTTATCTTCTAAAACTCTGACGGACTGATAATATTGCAAGAAGGAATTAGGGGGCTTAGGTACAGGCATCACGGCAGCCCTGGGAACAGCAGGCATCAGGAAAGACTCTGGAATGATCAACGATTCATCCTTAGGCAAGGAACGACCAGGAAACACTGGAATGTCTTCTACTTTTGACAAATCAAACTGATCCGAAAAGTCTGGCAAGCTTGTTCTGGCCTTCTTTTGTTCTTGGCATGAGACCAGAAGCATATTTAGGGATAGGTCATTAGAGCTGCAGCAATCTTTGCTTCCTGGCTTTTCAGGGGGGTTTAAAGGTGATGTCAAAACGGAATGGGAATCAAAGGTTTTCACAGCAGGTTTAGTCACAGGTTCAGGACTGACCAATGAAAGATTAGATACCACTGCAACATTCTCAACTTTGGAAGAGGCAGGCTGACCTGAGGAGAAACAAAACATAAATTTATCTGAAAATTGCATAGATAAAAGTAGTGGGTACCATTGGAGTCCAGGGAGCAGAGCACCTTATAGGATCTTGGCCAATAACTTTCAGGCTTCATACTCACCTGGGAAAGAGGCTGTAAAAAAAGTGTAACTTTTGGTAAAACTACCTAGAGAATTTTGACAGACCTCTGAGCATTTAATAATTATGCTCACATGTATTTGTATTGCTTTTGTTGGCTCTTTATTGGCCTTCATCTTGTCTATAACAAAATCCAACATATTAAGGTAGGGTAGACTCCATCACATATATAGATGTGTGAGCTGAGTGGAGGAAAACTTTAGGGACTTTTAAAAAAAATGTCATTTTTTTTTAATTTTAGGATCTGCAAAATAGACTCACATGTTTCCATTACAAGATGTCAGGAAACTGCTAGCAGTTTTCAGCAATGATGGTCCATAGGAGTTCTGAAGGCTCAATTACCATATACTGATTTTGCCTTAAAATCAAACTAATAAACATTTGAACGAGGGGAAAAGATCTACACTGTCTTGTATTTTGCTTTAAAATCAATTAAATAAGCATTTGAATGAGGGGAAAAGTTCTACAATATTGCATTTTCCTTTTTGCCACCTTCCTGGAGCCAAACGCCAGAACATAGAACATGTCTGTGTTTTTGTATATTCCCCCCCACACACACAAACAACCAATCCCTATTATCCCAAATTCTTTGTCCTTAGCTTTGTTTTTACAGAAGAGTGGGAATACGTCTTTTCCTGAAATGGTGATAGTACCAGCTTCAGTCTAAAAATAGACAAAGCAACAGAAGCAACCACCTTATTTAATTCTTCTTATCCTACATGCTTAAGATTTGTAATCCTTGTGCCTGATGAACATGAAGTGTTCTTGCTTGTGAAGCATTTCATACATCTGCAGTTGGAATAAAAGCTCTAATTTTGTTTTAATTTGGTCATATGGTTTGTGGAAAAGTGTGGAAGGAGAATCTGGGACGGTCAAGCTATTTTTCTGTTTCAGAAACTGAATGCATAGGAAATGTCAAATTAGGAAATTAAGCAAATACAATAATAGCACATACCTGGTTTTGTAGGTGACATGTCAGGGGATACGGGCAACAGCAATGTCTGAACTCCATGACCCTTCATATAAAGAGTGTCCGGCATCTCAAGAAGACGTTGTTTGGTAGAAGAGGCATTCCCCACTGGAAAATGTTGTTTAAAGGTAGCACTATAGACAATCCGGAACTGGAATAGAGATATGCCCCTTGGATACTTGGCCAGAATCTGGGCCACTTGTTGCTTCAGTTCATCCAGAGCAGTTGAGGGTTGGAATATGAGCACTTGTGAACTGCCAGGTGTCTCTTCAGTGACTGATTTTACACTGGGCTGGCATGGGTTTGGCTGTTGTGACAGAATAGAAGAAAAGGAGGAACTCTTGGCTTTGACTGATAAAATATTGTGGGACTCATGAAATGAAGGTAAGTTTGAGGACATGGTATTTGGACAAGATTGGTTGATGTGAAACAAGTTTACTTCAGGAGGCACTACAGCAATTGAAGCAAGTTCATTTTGACACTGAGAGTCACTCGCAGCGGGATCACTGAGGGTGGAAACAGGTTTAGAGTTGTCTTCTTTGACTGATAAAGCATTGTGGGACTCATGAAATGAAGGTACGTTTGAGGACATGGTATCTGGACAAGACTGATTGGTGTGAAACAAGTTTATTTCAGGAGGGACTACAGCAATTGAAGCAGATTCATTTTGACACTGAGAGTCACTTGCAGAGGAATCACTGAGGGTGGAAGCAGGTTTAGAGTTGTCTTCTTTGACTGATAAAGCATTGTGGGACTCATGAAATGAAGGTAAGTTTGAGGACATGGTATTTGGACAAGATTGGTTGGTGTGAAACAAGTTTACTTCAGGAGGGACTACAGCAATTGAAGCAGGTTCGTTTTGACACTGAGAGTCACTTGCAGAGGGATCACTGAGGATGGAATCAGGTTTAGAATTGTCTTCTTTCACTGATAAAGCATTGTGGGGCTCATTTAATGAAGGTAAGTTTGAGGACATGGTATTTGGACAAGATTGGTTGGTGTGAAACAAGTTTACTTCAGGAGGGACTACAGCAATTGAAACAGGTTCATTTTGACACTGAGAATCACTTGCAGCGGGATCACTGAGGGTGGAAACAGGTTTAGAGTTGTCTTCTTTGACTGATAAAGCATTGTGGGACTCATGAAATGAAGGTAAGTTTGAGGACATGGTATCTGGACAAGACTGATTGGTGTGAAACAAGTTTATTTCAGGAGGGACTACAGCAATTGAAGCAGATTCATGTTGACACTGAGAGTCACTTGCAGAGGAATCACTGAGGGTGGAAGCAGGTTTAGAGTTGTCTTCTTTGACTGATAAAGCACTGTGGGACTCATGAAATGAAGGTAAGTTTGAGGACATGGTATTTGGACAAGATTGGTTGGTGTGAAACAAGTTTACTTCAGGAGGGACTACAGCAATTGAAGCAGGTTCGTTTTGACACTGAGAGTCACTTGCAGAGGGATCACTGAGGATGGAATCAGGTTTAGAATTGTCTTCTTTGACTGATAAAGCATTGTGGGGCTCATTTAATGAAGGTAAGTTTGAGGACATGGTATTTGGACAAGATTGGTTGGTGTGAAACAAGTTTACTTCAGGAGGGACTACAGCAATTGAAACAGGTTCATTTTGACACTGAGAATCACTTGCAGAGGAATCACTGAGGGTGGAAGCAGGTTTAGAATTGTCTTCTTTGACTGATAAAGCATTGTGGGACTCATTTAATGAAGGTAAGTTTGAGGACATGGTATTTGGACAAGACTGGTTGGTGTGAAACAAGTTTACTTCAGGAGGGACTACAGCAATTGAAACAGGTTCATTTTGACACTGAGAATCACTTGCAGAGGGATCACTGAGGGTGGAAGCAGGTTTAGAGTTGTCTTCTAAGTCTAGGAAAGAAAAAATAGTGTACCATTATTGCAGACAACTGAAGGAGGACATGTAATATATTAGTACATCTGTTATTTTAAGTCTCTAAGAGGAAGAATAAGAGACAAAGAGTTACTTTTAAAAAAAAGCTATAGCAAAATAGTTAACAGCAACTTTGCACATTGAAGCCAGGAGTGAATGCTCAATACATATCTGAATCTACATAGTAAAAATAGAAACTGTTCGAATTGCCAGTACAAGACTGTCTACTTGCCTCTTTCTCTTAAAAGCAACAAAGTTTGAAAGTATATTTAAATTGACTAGGAAGGGGCCAGAAATCCCATTCATCAAGGGAAAACAAAAAAGTTTCCTGTTGCTTCCCTGTAAATTGTTCTGTTTGCCTCTGCTGAAGGGGCCAGAGATCCCCACTTCAACATCTTTGCATCTTTACTATCTCAAAAACTCAATCTACAAAACAAGAAGAGAGTGTAAATCCTTGCTCACTGATAGTTCTCAAGAGGAAAGAGGAAAACAGCTTGAGTAGATTAAAACGTGTTTGACACAAAAAACTGCTATTTCTCCAGCCCAGGAAAAGAGGCCTCCTGCCAGTTTATTAGGGGTTATAAACCTATTCTCAGATATCAGCAACAGCTAAGCAAAGCAATAATCCCTTACTTACTGACTCTCAATACTACTTCATTACTTTCATTATCTCAAAACTTATAACTTTCTACCTCAAGACCTATATCAAAGATTATATTAATGATAACTCCAAATCAATTTCTTTAAAACAATTTTTATCAATGATTGATTTATTGTTAAAATTTAAGATTTATTGTATTAGTATGATTGTTTAGTGTATATAGTGTGATTACTGAATATCTGATTAGTAAAATCAGTGATTTATGAATTTAATTGACCAGTGTGTTTAATAATTACTGTAATAAATTAGGCTGTTTGTTCCTTAGCAAAATTATTTGATCAGAGTAATTTCAAAAACCAGTTGATTGATTGATTTTTAGTAATAAGTAACCTTACTTTTGATTTGTTCTCTAACATATCAATTAACATTTATTAATTACCAACATTCATTAAGTGACTGTCTACCTATCACATTAACTAGCCATTGTAATTGTTTAGTGTACTATTGCCATTGACCATGCCAGTCAAAAACTCCAAACCAAAAGAAAAATATCTCTACCAATGACCTCCCAGATTCCTGCACATGTTTCAGGTGTCTTGAACCATCAATGAAAGCGAAATTTACATTAAATACCGTCTACGCAACAATCTAACCCACTCTGCCTGCTTAAATGCAAACAAAAGCCTAGCTGATATGATTAAAAATTCAGATATATTCTTTTATCTATGTCCATCATGTTCTCCTAAGCTAAACAAACTCTGTACCCTACCTTACAGAGTTGAGAGCATAGAATCACTCATACACTCAATAGAAGAACATTTAGCAACACGTTTCGAAACAACTATACAAGCAAGCCTAATCTCTCTTGAAAAAAAAAATACAGCAGATAAGCGAGTGCCTATTAGCTCAAAATCAAATCCCATAACAACCACAACTACTACCTCAACTACAATCACAACTACAACCAAAAATAACCACCAAACCACAGTCACAAATAATCACTATCCCATCAAATAATTCCACAAATGATATCCCCTTACTCATCAGAGACATCATAGAACATGAACAGAAATGTCCAAATGATATCTTATTTGGTCTCGAAGACACCAACGAATCAGATGACATCACCAAAGTTCGCGATATGATAAGCAACTCAAATACAACAAACATCTCTCCGGAAGATATCATTGAAATAACCAAAAATAGCCCTAGGTATAAATATAATGACGGTTCTGTGGCCCCAAGATTTTGTAGAGTTGTATGCAAAAATGAGTCCAGCAAACGCATATTCATTCATACGATAAACGCCATTGCAAAAACCAATCCCAACCACAAAAACCTTCACTCAAGACCAGACTTATCCATATTGAAAAGAATCCGCTCCTGTGAACTCCGCACAGAACTCAAAAAACATCTAGACAATGGAAAAAAGGACCTATACATTGACTACCGAGCTGATTGCATCAAAAGAAAGTCACACAACCCACAACTCCAAACCCACCCCATCCAATCCAACATCACTCAAAACTAGGCACGCACGCCCCTAACTACCTCTATTCCAACCACAACTGGCCTTAAATGCAAGCTACTCAATGCAAGAAGCCTTTTAAATAAAATACCTGAATTTCTCTTCTTACTAAATATGGCTAAATTTGACATTATATTTGTCTGTGAAAAATGGCTCAACGCATCTCTCCCTGACTCCATTACCACAATAATAAACTATCATGTATACCGATCAGATCGTGAAATCCATAGAGGAGGTGGTGTTGCTATCTTCTATAAAAAGTCCTTACATCTAAAAAACATCCACGTTATCCAGGAGCTTGCTATTCCTGAGACCATCGTCTGTGAACTGTCCTTAAATATCACATTTCAGGCCTTATTATGTTACAGAGCCCCTGATTACGACATTGAACATGCAAACAAGCTAAATACACTACTAACATGGGCAACATCCTGCCCACACGCTTTTGTCTTTCTTGGTGACTTCAATCTACCTCATATTAACTGGACCTTTAACGAATGTACAGTTGAACCCACACATGCAACCTTCTACAATACAGTTACAAATCTGGGACTAGAACAACTAGTAACCAACAATACTAGACTTAACAACTGCCTTAATCTCATCTTCTGCAATAGTTTGAATTCAATTTATGGAATATAAATTAAAGAACCCTTTTCCAACAGTGACCACAACATGATTGACTTTTGTCTCAACATACGTCCACACAAAAATCATCATAACGACGGAATCTCCAATTATAACTTCAAAAAAGGCAACTATGCTCTTATAAACAATGATCTCTCACCCCTTGATTGGCAATTTCTATTCACTGGATGCAATACTGTAGAAGACCATTATAACGTATTTTTACATAAAGTCAAAAGAATCATCAAATTACATGTACCAATAACAACTCCCAAAATCTGAAAAAACAAATTACCCATAACAATAAGGAAGCTTCAATCCAAAAAGAAATCCCTTTGGCAGAAAAACAAATCTGGTCATGTTGCCAACTTCAAAAGATGATACAAAAATTTATGCCACCAGATAAAGACTGAATGCACCAATTATCACATTAAACAAGAAAACCTATGCACCAATTCCACCCACACTTTCTACAATTTTGTAAACAACAAATTAAAAGACTCAAGGTCCATCCCACCTCTGAAAGGACGTAAAGACTGCAACGACGACACTATTAAAGCCAACTTCTTTAACACATTCTTTGGCTCAGTATTTGTAAACAGCAATGGATCATGCCCAGTATCTCTTAGTCGAACCACAGAAAACTACAATGATCTAATACATATTGATTTTACAGAAGACAATGTTGAAAAAGCACTATGCAATCCAAAACCATCTCTATCTATTGGACCAGATGGAATATGTGCCTACTTCTTTAAAAAGCTACCTACAGGCATAGCCAAACCTCTAAGCATAATCTTTGAAAAATCTTTCAGGACCAGTTCCTTGCTAGAACTATGGTCACTAGCCATGGTCATCCCCATCTTCAAAAAGGGAAACCCCAGCCTAGTTGAAAATTACAGACCATTTATGCTGCATCACCTGTAAAGTCATGGAATCAATTATTAACCAATCCAACATCCACCACTTAGAAACAAACAACCTACTCTCTAATAAACAATTTGGTTTCAGGAAAAAACTATCATGTAATCTGCAACTCTTACACTGCAAAAACATATGGATTACACAACTCGATCAAGGCAAAGCAATAGATGCAATCTACATAGACTTCTATAAAGCCTTTGATTCAGTGGCACATAAAAAACTACTCCTAAAACTAAAATCTTACGGTATCTCTGGACACCTGCATAACTGGATTGAAGCATTCCTGTCAAACAAACAATAAATGGTCAAAATTGGGAGTGCCCTATCAAATTCTGTATCTGTCAACAGTGGTGTCCCCCAAGGCAGTATTCTAGGACCAACTCTTTTCATACACTACATAATTGACCTCTCTGATCATATCAAGAGCAACAGCGTTCTCTTCACTGATGATGTAAAGCTATTCAACACCACAAACAATACTGCTATCCTTCCAAAAGACCTCAACTATGTATCAGAATGGTCAAACAAATGGCAATTTCAAATCTCAACAATAAATGCTCTGACCTACATATTGGCAAAAAAAATCAGAAAATAAAATACAGGCTGAATAGTCAAGACCTTGTTGATGATCCAAACTATGTCAAGGATCTTGGAGTACTCATCTCTAATGATATAAGTGCTAGAACTCACTGTAACTACATAGCCAAAAAGGCGTTAAGAGTTGTTAACCTAATGTTAAGTAGCTCTTTCTCTGGTAATATTACACTAATAACTAGAGCATACAAAACATTTGCTAGGCCAATACTTGAATATAGCGCATCAGTCTGGAACCCACATTACGTATCTGATATTAAGACATTTGAGAAAGTCAAGAAATATTTCACAAGAAGAGTTCTCCACTCCGCTACTCGTTGCAGAATACCTTATGCTACCAGACTCGAAATTCTAGACCTAGAAAACCTAGAACTATGCCGCCTTCGGTCCGATCTAAGTATAGTATATAAAATCATACATTGCAATGTCCTACCTATCAATGAATACTTCTGCTTCAACCATAACAACACCAGAGAAAACAATAGTTACAAATTGAAGGTTAATCGCACTAAACTTGATTGCAGGAAATACGACTTTAGCAACAGTGTGGTCAATGTCTGGAATACTCTACCTGACTCTGTGGTTTCTTCCCCAAACCCCAAAAACTTTAACCTTAGACTGTCTATTATTGACCTCACCCCTTTCCTAAGAGGTCTGTAGGGGGCGTGCATAAGCGCACCAATGTGCCTACCGTCTCTGTCCTATTGTTTATTTTATTTTTTTATTTTTCTTATATGTATCCATGTATTCATAACTATGCTTTTACTTATACCTATTATCTTGTAAGCAATTGACAAAAATAAATAAATAAAAAATAAAATAAATAAAAAACTTGAGATCAACGCAACCTAAGAATCATTTGTGTATCTCCTTCTTAAGAGATTAAACTGTAAACTTCTGTGTTATAGTGCATGTGATCCTCAAATTATGCCAATAATGGAATCATTACCATGACTGCAATGCAAGTCATGATGGTCATTAAGCAAGGTGCCCACATGCCAGTAATTTCTTTGCTTAATGATTCACATTGTGCTCTCCCAAATATAATTGTTAAGTGCCATATAGGGTGCCTCAGGGGTAGGAGAGGCCTAGTGCAGGCTCTGCGCTGAATCTTCCAAGGCCTCCCCTACTTCCAGGCACCACATGCTCTGTTTCCTGACTCTCAGGGTCCCTGCACACCTTGGGCCTGCTTTCCACCCAGCCACTCAGCTACCAAGAATTCCTACCTGCAGATGCAAATAGAACATGAGACTTTACTGCTGTTTGTAGACCTTGGGCTTGCCCTCCCCTCCAAGGGACTTGCAGGACTCAACCAATGCAAGCCTCAACTTTCATAGAGGCAGCCTTGTGGAATTCTTATACCATTATGCAACCAGATGCTATTTTCACAATCCTTTGGAAGCCTCCATTTTTAAGGAAGCTCTGTTTTTAAAAAGGCCTGTTTTATGGATGGAGCCCTCTTTGAAACAGGACCTCCTTAAAATGGAGGCTTTCAAAGGATTGTAAGAATAACACCTACTTGCAGAATGGCAGGTAGTCTATAGGAAAGTTGAGCCTTTTATCTGCCGGCAGCTTGCACTAAGTGCTAGATGATTAACAGCCTGCACCACCAAGGCTCGTATTTTTTTGATTGGAAACTAAAAAATGCAAATGGTGGTCATGTTCCTGCAGGATACTGCAATCAATAGCAAATGAGAGCCAACTGCCAAGCTCTTGAACTGCAACCATGTGACTGAAGGGGTGAAAGTAGGAGTACAGGTCACAAACCACAATTTCCTAGGCCGCTGTAACTTCAAACAAATTAAAATGAGGATTGCCTGTAACCTACACTACCACCACCATTACCCCAGCTCCAATGCACAAAATCAGCCTGCGGATCTCAAAATCAAGACCCATCTTCACAATATAGGATATGAAAAAAGCCCTGCCTAAACTTAAAAAAAAAAACCTGCTCTGGACCAGGGGTGTCAAACTGGCGGCCCATAGGCTGGATGTGTCATGTGTAGGCCACACCCACCCTAGCTCCACAAAGGCAAAAATCATGATACATCACATAATGCGATCAAGTTTGACACCTGTGATATAGACCATAGTGAGATGAAGCAACTTTGGATTTTAACTTCTCCACAATAAATTCAAAGAAGGAAACACATATAAGCCGCTAAAATGTTTGCATTTGGAGTTTCTTGAAAAATGTATGTTCTATTTCTTCATTGTTTGCCCTCTTTCTATTTTTTGCTCTCTTTCTATAAAGGTCAACAAAGATTGTGCAAAAGTCAAACAAATCCCTCTCCATTCCAATATTCACCAGAAAAAGCTGTTTTTCTAGCCTCAGCAAATACATAATAGACTACGTAATACTGTGCTTTTATTGTTAATGAGTGAACAACTCTCACATTTTGACCAGACTTATTAATAACAGTTAAGTTGAAAACTTTTGCCATTACAAAAAAAACAATATTCTATAAATAGAATATATACGAAAACATTTTGAGTGTATGTGTTGTGGTTAGCCAGCAGCAGGTGCAGATGGCTGAGGAGAGCGATGACTCTGATGAGAGGCCAGGACCACCAGGGAGTGGACTGCTGCCTTCAGAGATTTTGGGGGCTGGCAGCAGTGATGAGGAGGTTCCCGAGGAGCCTGTGCCAAGTGCACGTGCATAAAGGATTACTCGGAGGAAAGAACAATTACAACATCACAGGCGACTCGGAAGTAAGGCTGCAAGGTAATGACCTCTCCCTCAAGAGCATAAAAGCCAGGTTTGAAAAAGCGTTTTTTGCAGAAAGCAAAGAAGCTCTTAAACTCTACTGGTGGACATCTTAGTTCGTGTTTGGAGAATTTTGTAAATTAGTTCTTATCTCTGGCTTTTTGGCAGCCTTGACAAACAACTTAGCAAGGCTTTTTCTTGTCGGAACTAATTAGTGGAAAGCAGCCTTCAGAACAGAATTTGTTATTAAACCTTAAAAGTTGGGGGCTGCCTTTGTCTGTGTTTGTTCTTTGGGAAGCCAGTTGGGTCAGAATAGTATGTCCGCTCCAAATACCAAACTATTAAGCTTTACATTTGATATAACATAGACCAGTGATTAACTTGAGGCCCATTATTGGATTTCAAGTCCAGCAAGGGATAATGAAGACAAGAGTGTTTCACATTCCAGGAGCAGGATAAATGTGTATCATCAATGGTGGAATTTGCAATCATTATTGGGATTTAATTACACTTTTCAACTTTTCAGTGAATCCTAAAGCTCAGAAAATCCATGCCATGGTGTCACATGAATTTTGTACACATTTTTCCCAACACCTCCTGTATTTTTCTATACAACTTTCATGAAAGTCTTCCATTTTTTTAGCAAGTACTGTACTCATTATACTATTTTCCCCCCATAAAATTCTCCCTAACAAAAAATTGCCCTAACTTAACAGGTCTTTCCCAATTCTGTGCAACTTCCTCAATACACACTTACTAACAAGATTGATAAATGGCAGGCAATTCCCTGAAGGGATGACTTGTCGGTCACTGTAGCTATAACATTTTGAAGTGATAGAAAAATGATGTGATAGAAATTACCACTGGATGGAAAGGGGGAAAAAATAAAAGCAGGGAAGAGATTATTTATTGGATATTTTACAGATGGTTCTCAATTTACAATCACAATTCAACCACTAAGCAATATGGTCATTAAATCAGTCATTATGAAACGAGTTGTTGACAGTTGCCCAAATTCTGATCACATAACCAACAAGGTAGTATGATGATTGAAACTTCAGGGCTGAGTTGTAAATTACTTTTTTCAGTATGAGTTGAACTTTAAATTGTGATTAAAATAATAGTCATAAATTAAGGGCCACTTGCAGGTTTATTCCTTGCTTTTATTTTCTAAAAACTTGCATTGGCACACTTAAGGTTACCTATATTATTTCATAACTACACTGTCAACTAGTATGGACTCAGAGAAAGTGACTAACCAATTTCCATACGGAGAATTACAGTTTAGACTTAACCCAACACATTTACTAGACCAAACATTTTTTTTTGCAGTTGTCTGCATCCAAATATTCTGTATGTGCATGCAAGTTTCACACCCCCACATTATGAATGATAATAACCATATCCAGAAGTGATGGATTAATCCAAGGGATGCATTACCTGAGTGAGGTTCAATGACAACAATATTAAGCCTTTCAGTTTTGTACTTCAACACCAGTTGAGGCATCTTTTGTTCTATAAATTCCACCGTATCTCTGTAACCATGGGAAATACTGAACTTCTCAATATCAATCACATCTTTTACCAACAAGAACTCTTGCAATTTCCAAATTTTCAGGCCATTCCTATAATTCCTTAACAGGGTGGTGATCAATGCCATGACTTCACTCAGTACTGTTGAAAAGGAGAAGAAATATAAAGACAGGCATTAAGTTCTGAAAATCCATGGAGAACGAACTAATGCATCAAACCAATCCATTTATACCATAATATCATATAGTCACAAAAAATTACTTAGGAATCCCATCTTAATCAATAATTATATGCATGTGTTTGCTTGTGTTTAACTTAACATTGATTTAACTAAACAGGCCACAAAATACTTTTTCTGAAAAGTGCAAAACAAAGTATTATGGCCAAGAATACAAAAGCAAATTAGATTCAAATAAACCCTGTTAAAACCAACTTAGTAGGTTTTTATATGTAGCAATAGCAATAGCACTTATTATTTATTTATTTATTTATTAAATAATTTTATATACCGCCCTTCTCCCGAAGGACTCAGAGCGGTGAACAGCCAACTAAAATATATATAAATTACAAATATAAATACAATTAAAAAAGAATGAAATTATAGGTTGCCAATTAAAAATTTAAAACTCCCGATTAAAATAAGCTAAAACTTTCATACCCCGACAATCAAATCTAAAACCCCTTATTTAAAATCCCATTTGAAGTCAGCTCAGGCCGGCCTGCTCAAAGAGCCAGGTTTTCAGATCACGTCTGAACGCCCTCAGGTCAGTGGTTGTTCGTAGCCCCGGGGGCAGCCCATTCCAAAGGGTGGATGACCCCACAGAGAAGGTCCTATTCCTCGGGGTCACCAGGTGGCACATAGATGCCGTCGGGACCCGAAGGAGACCCTCTCTGTGGGAGCGCACCGGTCGGTGGGTGACTACTGGCAGAATGCGGTCTTGTAAATATCCTGGTCCGATGCCATGGAGCGCTTTAAAGGCCAAAACCAATACTTTAAAGCGAACCTGGAAGGCTACCGGCAACCAATGCAGCTCGCGCAGGAGAGGCGTCACATGGGAGTATCTCGACACCCCCATAACAACCCACGCGGCCGCATTTTGAGCACCCTCCGGGTGTTCCCCGCAGGGAGCCCTATGTAGAAGGCATTACAGTAGTCCAGGCGGGAGGTGACCAGGGCATGGGTGACCGTGCGTAAGGCATCCCGATCAAGAAAGGGCCGCATCTGGCGTATCAGGCGAACCTAATAAAAAGCCCCCCTGGAGACGGCCATGATGTGATCTTCCAAAGACAGCCGTACATCCAGGAGGACACCCAGATTGCGAGCCCTTTCTGTGGGGGTTAAGATCTCATCCCCAATAGCCAGTGACGGAGTCAGCTGACTATATCGGGCCGCCGGAAACCACAGCCACTCAGTCTTGGAAGGGTTGAGTCGAAGCCTGTTCCCGCCCATCCAGTTCCGCACAGCCTCCAGGCAACGGGACATGACCTCCACAGCATCATTGGGGTGGTTTGGGGTAGAGATGTAAAGCTGAGTGTCATCAGCACAGAGATAACATTTCACCCCAA
The DNA here is from genome assembly GCA_023653725.1 of Bungarus multicinctus. Classification (NCBI taxonomy): domain Eukaryota; kingdom Metazoa; phylum Chordata; class Lepidosauria; order Squamata; family Elapidae; genus Bungarus; species Bungarus multicinctus. The sequence continues at coordinate 114,648,522 of CM042840.1, forward strand.
AACCACGGATGATCTCTCCCAGCGGCTTCACATAAATGTTGAACAGAAGAGGGGAGAGGACCGACCCCTGAGGCACCCCACAAATGAGGGGCCTAGTGGTGGACCTCTCCCCCCCGTCAACACAAATTGCGAGCGGTCCAAGAGGAAGGAGGAGAACCACCGCAAAACTGTGTCCCCAATTCCCAACCCCTCCAACCGCCTCAATAGGATACTATGGTCGATAGTATCAAAAGCCGCTGATAGATCTAATAGGACCAGGACAGAGGAATAACCTCTGTCACTGGCCCTCCAGAGATCATCGACCAACGCGACCAATGCTGTTTCGGTACTGTACCCGGGCCTGAAGCCCGATTGGAACGGATCTAAGTAGAATGCTTCCTCCAGGTACTGTGGGAGCTGACGCGCCACCACACTCTCAACAACCTTCGCCAGAAAGGGAAGGTTGGAGACAGGATGATAGTTATTTAAAAGAGCCGGATCCAGGGAAGGCTTCTTGAGGAGGGGTCGCACCACCGCCATTTTCAGGGTGGTAGAAAGAGCCCCCTCCGTCAACGAAGCGTTGACAATCCCCTGGAGCGTCTTGTGTCACCTCCCTGGAGGTAGAAACCAACCAGGAAGGGCACAGGTCCAGTAAACATGTGGTGGCATTCAGCCTCCCCAGTAATCTGTCCACACCCTCGGCGGTCACAGGATCGAACTCCTCCCAGATAACTGTCTCAAGACTTGCCCCAGACACCTCCCGGGACCACCCAACTGGAGTCCAGCCCATCCTGAATCTGAGCGATTTTATCGTGCAGAAATCAGGAAAACTCTTCTGCCATACCTTGCAAGAGGTCTTCCCACGCTCTCGGCTCAAGCAGAGAGCAGGTTACTCTAAACAGAGTGGCAGGCCGATTTTCTGCCGATGCAATAAGGGCGGAGAAATGCGAACGTTTCGCTGCCTCTTATCGCCACTAATAGGTCCTAATATAGGACCTCACCTGTGTCCGGTCAGACTCGGCACGACTGATCCTCCAGATGCCCTCCAGACGTCTTTTCCGGCACTTAGACTTATACACCGCTTTATAGTGCTTCACAATCCTCTCTAAGCCAGGGGTCAGCAACCTTTTGGATCTCAAGGACCATCAAACTCATTATTTAAATTCCGGGGACCAGAGACCCTGGGAAAATCCTCAAAAGTCTGCAGGAAAATTCCCCACCCCATTTTCCTACCGATGGATCATTCTTTATTTGGGATCGCAGGATACCGTCTCCAGCTTCGTTCTCAGGGGGAGAGAGACTTTTTACTTCATGCAAGGAAAACAGCAGAAGTCTTTCTCTCCCCCAAATTCTGCCAGAAATGAATCTCTGTGCAACTTGTCATGCTGGCGCAGTCTCTTGGAGCAGGATGTTTTGCAGGGTCCTAAAGACTCATTTCTGGCAGAGTTTGAGAGAGAGAAAGAAAGACGTTTGCTGCTTTCCTTGCGTGTAGCCAAAAGCAGAAGAAAGAAGCGGAAAGAAAAAGCTTGGTGGCCAGGCCAGATGCATGGGGCGAGAGGGGCAAGTTCCCCTCTCTGCCCTTTCCCCTCATTACCTCATGTTGTTCGCAATGCAAGTGATGCAAGCCTTGTGTTCCCGCAGGGCATGTGGGTGGCACAGCCTTGTGTTCCTGCGCAGCCTGGTTTAATTGCTTTGGGGGGGGGGATGTTTTGAGAGTGACATTTCTCTGCGGACCACAAAATTTTCTTGCAGACTACCAGTGGTCTCTGGCCCACTGGCTGGTGACCACTGTTCTAAGCAGTTTACAGAGTCAGCATATTGCTCCCAACAATCTGGGTCCTCATTTTACCCATCTCAGAAGGAGGAAAGCTGAGTCAATCTTGAGCCTGGTGAGTTCGAACTGCCAAATTGCAGGCAGTTGGTTATCAGCAGAAGTTTACAGTACTGCACTCTGAGGCCAACATATGTACATACTATATTAAGCTGTAGTGCGATTTGCTTGGTTTCAGCTCAGCATAATAAAGCACAATATGTGTGAACTAGTTCATCAGGCATGTTTGAAGACCATGGTTAAAACAGCCTATACATAAACCATAACCAATGGCTCATTGCTCGAAAGTGAATGAATCCCATTTCTATATACACCTCTACAGATAACTAAAAATATTCTATTCTAAAAAAAATTAGCATCACTTATTTGTTTTGAAGATCTTATTTATTTTGTGGTTTATCATGCCTGTTTTCTTGTTTTAGCACTGTTTGTATCTGGGCAGATTGTTTTACATTTGGGAGGAATAAGCAGTAGGGAAAAAGGCAAATTCTTTTACAAAGAATTCATGATGTATACATTTTCTAATTTGTCATTTTCCCAAGACCTTCCAAAGTTATTATTAAAATATGTCAATCCTTTAATTTTACAGGTTTGCCACCTTCCAGAAAAGGATACCAAGCAATTATACTCTAATTTCTAATCTTTATTAAGAGCACTTTTAATTTACTCTCCAATAAGGTTCAATCCTTATCATGGGTCCTATCATGCATTATCAATAGTAATAATATTAACATTTTTAGATTAAATAAACTGATAGATAGTAGATTGTGGAAGGCCGTTTGAATCAATGTTGATCTTCCCATTTTCAAGCAGGGCTGCACAGGTTCCTACCTTTATGATTTTCTCATAAACTGAATTGTCTTGGAATATTCATATATCAATAACCACATCCAAACTATATAGAAAAAGTATGCTCAGTGTCACACAGATGTAAGTGCAGCAAAAAATAAACAAACCAACAAACAACTGGGGTAAGCAGCGGCTTCACAATGTTAACTATAAATTGTTCTGAATGAAGTAGTTAAAATCAATTTTAAAAGAAGATTAAGAAGATTCATGGAGGGGCCCTATCAAGAGCTGCACACCAAAATGGCAATATATGGACTCTACAATGGGACAGAACGAGTAATTGCTGTGGAGCAGCAGTAAGAGAAATCTATTGACCTTGTATTCCATGTATGGAATAATTAGGTTCATTGATTTTAATGTAATAAAGAAAATGGTGAACTATGGCTGATGGTGATAACAGCTGTTGATTTGGTTTAAAATGGTGATATGGCTGAAGAGTGATGGCTGCTTGTATGATTCAGCAAAATTCAAATTGGTGACTTCTAGATATGGTATGTTTTGGGATTAAAACTTCCAGAAATCTCTGTGAAATGTACTAGCAGAGAATTCAGAAATTTTTACTTCCAATCCGTCTTAAGATACCTGAATAAAGTAAGCTGTTTACTTGAAGAACAGGTGAAGATAGATGAGCCTATTCTACCCTATAAACATGAAGTTCTACACAAACTTTCTTTTAAGGAAAATCACACTCATTATAAGAATATGCACATGTCTGAACTGAGAGTTACCATATGCAGTAATAATTAGAGCAGCTGCAGAAAAAGATGAAAGATGTAACTGATTGTCAAGATCAGTTGGAATGGAAATATGCCATTTCATCTAACATTCCCTGATCCTTCTAAGCTTGGTTCCCATTGTTCCCAAAATTTTAGAATTAAATAGAAACTTACCAGGCACCTTTTCAGATTCATCTTTGTTTGAATTGTTCGATGTGCAAGTAGATTGACCTGAGCCAGAATAGCTGTATCGGTATGAGGAAGAATAGCTGTATAGGTATGAAGAACAACTGAAAAGAACTAGAATAGTAGAAATGTAAGGCGGAAATGTAAGAAAACTCAGAAGTTAAAGAGTAACAAACCTGACCAAAAAAAAAAAAAACCCGCCCAGTGCAAATTCTCAACTACACTGGAAAACTGATTTGTACCTTGTAAAAAATACAAATCAAAAGTACTCTTCTTCCCAAGATGGCGATTGAGGCAAATGCCTAATCGCATTGTTGAAGATGGGGAGTGGGGTCTGGGGCTAACAGAGCCGCGATCTACCTCAACCGGGACTGTCGTAAGGTTTTGGAAAGTTCTAAGAACAGAGAACTTGCCGGCAATCCCGACAGTGAGCGGAGAGAGTGAGTGGAGAGGCCAGGACACCATCCTGCACAAAGAGGCAAAGACACCATTCCATAAGATGCCATTCCAAATGGGTGAGACTTGAAAGAACTGGGACTGGCAGATAGTGAATAGTGTGATTCCATGCAGATAGCGGAGAGCGGATAGTGCTAAGAGCTAGGAGGAGCTGTGATTAGATGAGACAGTGATTCTGACACTTACAGAGAGACTTGATTCTGAGAATGAGCCATTCTGAGTGGCATAGAATGAACGACATGGAATGAGCTGTGACTGGTGGAGAACGTGATTCTGAACTGCAGAGAAAGAGATGGAACTGACAGAGGGTGATCCTAAACATCCGAAAAAGAGCCAGGACTGGAGGAGAGCAGGAGAATGTGATTCTGAACAGCCATGAATTGCGGAGAACTGAGGAGACTCTCGGAGAATCGATAGACCCTATCTGAGAGGAATTATCTCCTAAACACTCTCCATTTAAATCACCCAGCTGATTAGTCAGCCTGCATTTAAATTCCCACTCAGCTGATTGGACAACCTCATTTAATCCCCACCTAAATCTCATCCATTCCAAACTCCCAAGTAGATGATTGGAGAGTTCATTCAAATCTTCTCCATTCAAATCTATCAAGCAGCAATGCTTCCTCTTTAAAAACAAAAACCAAAGAAAACAAAAACCAAACAATGTGGCTTTAAGGAAAAACAAAGGAACGTTTCACTACAAATCTCCAATACTTCACTACCGCCATTATTTCATTACCTCAAGAACAATTATTGATAGATAATGCTTTGTCTAAAATAATTGATTTATCATTTAATAGTATAATTGTTAAATGATCACTAATTTACTCATTTATTGAATTGATAGATTTAATATTATCATTGATTATCTAGTTAATTGACTGATTGATTTTTAGTAACAAGTAATCTTACTTTTGATTCATTCTCTAACTTATCAATTAACATTTATTAATTACCACCATTAATTAACTAGTAAAGTACAAGCACACACTAGTCCCAGTATTTTCCAAAACGTATTTATCCATTGCAGAGATGTAACAAAACAAGTAATGGAAATGCAGGGGAAGATTGGCAGATAGGATGAGATAAAGGTTTCCCAGTCCAGTCATGTCCGGCTCCAGGGGCGATATTCATCTCTATTTCTTAACTGAGGGAACCCACATTTGTCCAAAGACACTTCTGTAGTCACGCGGCCAGCATATGTACCCTTCCATACTACCACCTCTCACAATACTAGACAACATAGTACCAACAGTAGAGATCTTCAAATTTCTAGGTTCTATCATATCACAAGACCTAAAATGAACACCTAACATCAAAAACATCATCAAAAAGCACAACAAAGAATGTTCTTTCTGCGCCAACTCAGAAAGCTCAAACAGGCCAAAGAGTTGCTGATACAGTTCTACAGAGGAATTATTGACTCTGTCATCTGTACCTCTATAACTGTCTGGTTTGGTTCTGCAACCCAGCAAGACAGACACGACTTCAGAGAGTAATTAGGATTGCAGAAAAAACAATTACTATCAACCTGCCTTCAATCGAGGACCTGTATACTGCACAAATTAAAAATAGGGCTATGAAAATATTTACAGACCCCTCACATCCTGGACATAAATGGTTTCAACTGCTACCCTCAAACCATGCTACAGAGCACTGCACACCAGAATAAGTAGACCCAAGGATAGTTTTTTCCCCGAACGCCATCACTCTGCTAAACAAATTATTCCCTCAACACTGTCCAACTATTTACAAAGTCTGCACTACTATTACTATTAATCTTCTCATCATTTCTTATCACCCGTCCCCTCCCACTTTTTGTATGACTGTAACTTTGTTGTTTGTATCCTTACGATTTATATTGACTGTTTCCTAGTATGATTTGATTGCTTATTGTACCCTATGACTATTATTAAGTGGTGTATCTTATGATTCTTGGCGAATGTATCTTTTCTTTTATGTACACTGACAGTTTGCACCAAGACAAATTCCTTGTATGTCCAATCACACTTGGCCAATAAAGAATTCTATTCTATTCTATGGCAATACCCCAAGGCACACAGTACAGTGTTACTTTTCCACCTATGTGGTATCTATTTATCTCACTCCCATTTGCATGATTTCAAACTGCTGTTTTGGCAGGAGCTGGATCAAATAATCACTAAGCACTCAGGTCTTAAACCCAGGTTGTCAGCTTTCCATCTTTAACTGCTGAGCCATCGCACCTCATTTTCCAACCATTATGGGAATTTAATAACGCATTCTAATTAATTCAGTGAATCCTAATGCACATAAAATCCACACACTGATGTCCCATGCATATTTTTCTATGAAAGTCTTCCATTTTCTAAGCAGGCACTATTCCCCTACTTTTCCCCTATAAAACTATCCCTAATTTTTAATGGGCCTTTTCCAAATCTGTGCAACTTTCCGCCATTGCATACTTGCTAACAAATGGCAGACACACAAGGAATGACACACAAGGAATTTGTCTTGGTGCAAATGCTCTCGGTGTACATAAAAGAAAAGATACATTCATCAAGAGTCAAGAATCATAAGATACACCACTTAATAGTCATAGGGTACAATAAGCAATCAAATCATACCAGGAAACAGTCAATATAAATCATAAGGATATAAGTGACAAAGTTACAGTCATAGTTACAAGTGGTCACTAGCTTTAACATTTTGATTTGATAGAAAAAGGGCGTTGGTACTTACCTGATACGCCCGTTCTCGGTGAGCTGCAACAAGCATCCATAGGTTGGGAAGTGCTTAGTCTCCTTCACGATAGGCTGAGCTTGATTAATAGGAAGCTGGCTCCTCCCCTGTCTGCTTGCCAGCGTCCCCAGTTTTTTGACGAAGCCGAGGAGGTGAACCCTCCCACAGGATGAAAGTTTACTTTAAATGATAATTCAACCACAACTATATCGTTGGTCAGAGCAGGAACAAACAGACGGACATTGGGAGGGGACGGATGCTCGTTGCAGCTCACTGAGAACGGGCGTATCAGGTAAGTACCAACGCCCTTTCTCCATTGAGCTGCTCCGAGCATCCGTAAGTTGGGACATACCAAAGCTTGGCTGTCCTACGGGAGGGAGTGCATCTGATTTGGAACTCCCTCTCTGTCAGAATGGATTTGTTGCAACACCCTCCTGCCAAAGGAGGCCTCAGCGGAGGCAAATGTATCGATTTTGTAATGCCGGATAAAGGGCGAGGGAGAAGCCCATGTAGCTGCCCTACAAATTTCAGTAATAGGAGCCTGTGTGGCCCACGCTGCCGAAGTTGCCGCACTCCTAGTGGAGTGTGCAGTGATACCTTCTGGCACCTGTAATGAGCTGGATTTATATGCCTTGGCGATCGTGGCTCTCAACCATCTGCCAATAGTTGATGGTGAGACCTTTTGGCCTTGAGTGGGGGGTTGAAAGGATACGAACAAGACCTCCGTCTTTCGGAAGGAAGCCGTTCTGTTAATGTAGATGCGGAGGCCCTGCGTACGTCCAGGCGGTGCCATTGGTGCTCCCGGCCCCGAGAAGGGTTGGGACAGAAATTCGGGAGAATTAGCTCCTGCGCTCTATGAAAGGTTGAGTTTACTTTAGGAGTGAACATCGGATCGGGTCAAAGCACCACTCTGTCCACATGGAAAATACAGAGGGCCTTGCGGACCGACAATGCTGCTATTTCTGAGATGCGTCGGGCTGATGTGACTGCTACTAAAAATACCACCTTGTAGGTGAGATGACAGACGCTCGTCATTCTGAGGGGTTCAAATGGGCTGCCAGTGAGGGCGAAGAGTACCTTATTGAGATCCCAGGTGGGATAGCGGTGGATCGTGGGAGGGCGGAGATTTATTGCTCCCTTCAGGAAACTGTTTATCCTTGGATGATGAGAAATAGAGGAAAGACCGGTCCACCTTACTACTGAAGAAATGGCCGCCACTTGTCTCTTCAAGGTGTTTGCGGACAGCCCCCTATCTAGTCCGTCCTGCAGAAATTCCAAAACCTGCACTGGGGATGCCGAGCACGAATCTATCCTGAGTTTGGTGCACGCTTTGTGGAAAATATTCTATTCTAAAAGAAATAATATCACTTATTTGTTTAGAACATCTTATTTATTCTGTTATTTATCATGCCTGGTTTCTTGTTTTAGCACTGTTTGTACCTGCGCAGATTGTTCTACATTTCAGGGGAATAAGCAGTAAGGAAAAAGGCAATTTCTTTTACAAAGAATTCATGATGTATATATTTTCTAATTTGTCATTTTCCCAAGACCTTCCAAAGTTATTTTTAAAATATGTCAATCCTTTAATTTTACAGGTTTGCCACCTTCCAGAAAAGGTTACCAAGCAATTATACTCTAATTTCTAATCTTTATTAAGATCACTTTTAATTTACTTATTTTCATGCTGGTACTCTCCAATAGAGTTCAATACTTATCATGGGTCCTATCGTGCATTATCAATAGTAATATTAGATTTTTTTAGATTAATAAACTGATGGATAGTAGTTAGTGGAAGGCTGTTTGAATTAACGTTGATCTTCTCATTTTCAAGCAGGGCTGCACAGATTTCTTACCTTTATGATTTTCTCATAAACTGAACTATCTTGTAATATTTATGTAAAAATAACATATCCAAACTAATAAAAAAATGAGTGATCAGCAAATGTGAGACACACATCTATTTCACTATAAATTGTTCTGAATGCAGTAGGATTTTAAAAGGTTAGGCATTTGGAAAGATTAAGAGCTGCACATCAAAATGACAATCTTTAGGCTGTAGAATGGGACAGAACTACTAATTACTGTGAAATAGCAAAAAAGAAGTATATTGTATGGAATAATCAGTTTTATTGTTCTACTGTAATGAAAAAAATGGTGAACTATGGCTGATGATGATGATAGCTGTTGGTATGGTGATATGGCTGAAGATGGTCATGGCTGTTGATATGATCTAGCAAAATTCAAATTGGTGCCTTCTAGATATGTTTTGGGACTACAACTCCCAGAAATCTCTCTGAAATATGCTACAAGAGAATTTAATAATCTAATTCCAATACACCTTAGCATACCAGAGTAGAAAAAATTGTTCTACTCTACCTGGAGAAAAACAGATATAGGGTTATATGAGCCTGTTCTGCCCTATAAACCCAGAATTGTACACAAACTTTTAAGTAAATCATACTTATTATAAGAAAGAATACATACATGTTTGAACTGAGAGTACTATATGCAGTAACAATTATAGCAGGTGCAGAAAATGATGAAGGATCTACTTGATTGTCAAGAGGGCTTGATATGTAATGGTATTAACAATCTGTTTTCATAGAAAACATAGAAAAGAGCAGACTCCAAATTCTAGACCTAGAAAACCTAAAACTATGCCGCCTTCAGTCTGATCTAAGTATAGTATATAACATCATACATTGTAATGTCTTATCTGTCAATGAATACTTCAGCTTCAAACGTAACACAAGAGCAAACAATAGATACAAACTCAAGATTAACCACACCAATCTTGATTGCAGGAAATACGACTTCAGCAACAGAGTGGTCAATGTCTGGAATATTCTATCTGGCTCTGTGGTTTCTTCCCCAAACCCCAAAAACTTTAACCTTAGACTGTCTACTATTGACCTCACCCCTTTCCTAAGAGGTCTGTAGGGGGCATGCATAAGCGCACCAACGTGCCTACCGTCCTTGTTCTATTGTTTCTTTTATTTTTCTTATATGTATCCATGTATTCATAACTATGTTTTTACTTATACCTATTATCTTGTAAGCAATTGAGAAAAATAAAAAATAAATAAAAATAGACCACTTCATCTAATATTCCCTGATCTTTCTAAGCCTGGCTTCCATTGTTTCTAAAATTTTAGAATTAAATAGAAACTTACCAGGCATCTTTTCAGATTCATCTTCATTTGAACTGTTTGATGTGCAAGTAGATTGATCTGCATCATAACTGGAAGAATAGCTGGATTGGTATGAAGAGCAGTTGAAGGGAACTGGAATAGTAGAAACGTAGGGGGGAAATGTGAGAACATTCAGAATGTGAGAAGTCAGAGAAACAAAAATGGCCAAAAAAACCCATCCAATTATAGGTTCTCAACTACAATAATTGGTAGATAGGATGGGATAAATAAGGTGTTGACTATTTATTCAGTTCAACTGCAAATTCGCTCCATCTTCACAGTTTGGGTAATATGAAAGAACATTTTCTCCATCCTTCTCAATTATTCTTCCCTTCAGATAAATGGAAACCATCAATGGCAACATTTCCAGTCATTAAAAAAGATCAAGATTTCTCGTTCAGTCATGTCTTGACTCTAGGGAGCAATGCTCATTTTTGTTTCTTAGCCAAGGGAGCCAGATTAGACTGTAGCACAGTATTTTTACCAAACCAAATCTCAGCAGCCTGCTGCTTGCCGCCATAGAATAGGAGGGAGGGAATAGGGGGAAGCTTACATTGCAGCTTTGCAACTGCTGTTATCTCCACGGCCAAGTCCATTAGCTTTGGTATGTGGCTGCTTAGTTGTAAGATGGTTGCATTGTATACTGTGTCTGAATCTGAATTCGCATTTTTTTGGCCTCATAGCTTGCTTGAAACTGTCTGCTATCAGTTTGTTTCTAGTAAAAGTACTTTTCTCTAAATCTATGGAGTCAAGGATTTTCTTTCCTAGGAAATGATCAGAGGCAGCTCTGATATCAAACTTCTTTCTTGTTGTAGCCCAATCCAAAGCCAAATACTCTAGATGTGTTGTACATGCAAGACCCACTCCTCACATTAGGAATGCCAATAACTATAACCAAGAGTGATGGATCTATCCAGGGGATAGATAATGAAGCCTGTTAGATAGTTTTGATAGTTCAACTTTAATTTAGGCATCTTTTGCTCCAAAAATTCCAATGTGTCTTTGTCGCCCTGGGCAATGCTGAACTTCTCAAAATCAATTCCTTCTTTTACCAGCAAGTCTTGCAATTTCTTAACTCTCAGGTCCATCTTATACAGTACCTGCTTAAGAGGGCAGTGAGTGAAGCCATAACTTCTCTCAGTATTGCTGAAAATGTGTATACAGGCATACCATTCAGAAAAGCCAGGGAGAACAAACTAATACATCAAACCAGATCAAGAATACTACAAGGGTCATAATTCACAAAAATGCAGTTGTTAAGTAAATCAGATCAAACTTACCAGACTTCTTTTCAGATGCAGCTTGGTTTACTTTTTTTGATGTGCAGATAGGCAGTTCTGAATGAAAAGGAGAATGGCTGGATCGGGATGAAGAGCAGCTTGAGGAACCTGGAAGAGTAGACAAGTAGGGATGAAAGGTATGGAAATTCAAAAGCCAAAGAAACAAATCTGGCCAAAAAAAAATCTGACTACACATTGCCAATTAAATTAAAAATTGATTATGTATCATATTAGAGACACTATCACAGAATGTGGATTTTCGGTTTATTTGTTTTTTGAGGGAGATTTAGCTACATGCTCACCATGATATAAAGAAAGATTTCAAAAGTGGTTTAAATGCCTCTGACTTCTGCCTAGAGCTGAGAGTGAATGACTGACCAGTCACCTAGCTGGATTTCTACATGAAGGCCAGAATGCGGGTTTACCCATTCCTAGTCTTAGCACCTTTATCCACCACACTGAATTAGCTCATATTCCTCCACACATCATTCTAATATTAGTTTTCCTATAATAAATTACAAGAAGTTTAAGTAGATTTGATTTTGCCTTGATCATTTGAATGCTATGTCTCACAAATATTATTGGGTCAAGAGCTTCTTCAGTACAGGGACCACATCTTCAGAAGAACATCTTGGCTCCCTTGTTTCAGATACTGATAGCACAATGAAGTTGTAAGCTTTGCTTATGCCTCCTCTCCTAACACTGGCTGGATTTGCTTAATATGTCTCTTGACACTACTGTCTTTTCCATTGTGAAATCATAGTGAGTCCAGGTGAACCTAAAGTCCTTGGGTTAGCTCACTGAAGTTGAAATTCTCAGTTGTTCTAATGATCTCAATGAAGACTTTCTTATATGTATTATGACTCGTATTGCTTCTAATTTGTTGACTTTGCTCAAACACAAAAAGGAGCGAGGGGGACTTTCAATTTGCTCATTATACCCAGTTATATATTAGGGCTTGTGTTCTGCTTTTTTTTTTCTTTTTTATGAGTCAGGATATTTTTATTTATATATAAGCATTTTGAATACAATGTATTTTCCAGGCATACCATTTTACAGAAAAAAAGAAATAGTAACATATATACCGATAGCAATCATAGTAGTACAAGAATGATTCTAACTATATTTATAATTATGTTAGTTTATTTGTAAGTACTCATTATATTAGCATCCTTATAATTATAAACAATGTTCATTTTAATTTACACGCAACAATGTTCTTATGTTCTGCTTTTTCTACATGTGAATAATGTGGCTATCCTTTCATAAGCACATGTAGGACAATTGAATATTCAAAGCATTCACTGATTCTACTGGGAGCCCTCATTGGTAATTATTTAGCAGACAACTGGTTGTTTTTGCCAAGAAACTCAAAAGATTTCATGAAGCACCAAAGAGAATAAAACTGATATTAAAAATTTTAGGTATTTGGGTATAGTATTCTAGTCCTCCAGTGACTGAAACATATACATTGATCATATTGTTTCACAAGTATAATGGAATACAGCAACTACTATGATTTTTATGACATTTGGGCAAACCATTTCTTTCTCCTTTTAGAATACACATAGGCTAAAATTATAATTAGAAAAAAGGTGGTCCGTGATTTACCATCACATTTGAACCCAAAATTTCCATTGCTAAGCAAGTCACTTGTTAAGAGAGCTTTGCCCCATTTTACGACATGGCAATTCCAGCAGTCCCCAGTTACAATCATTAAGAAAGCTCTATGTAGGTTTGTTAAACAAGGACTTCATGTGATCAAAACACCCTACTTCCTGCAGGTTTCTCCATTGAATTGACTTGTGGGAAGCCTACAGGAAAGTCAAAAATTATGATCACATGATCATGGATTTTGCAACAGTTGGAAATTTGGGGATGTTTCTGAGCAGATTGCAATAATTTCCGAAGTTCACAGATCATTTGTAAATACCATCCTTTCAATGTTGTTGAATGAGTAATCCATTAACTGAGGACTACCTGGAAAGTAATAAGGGTCATCTTCCATGATCATCCTACCCAGTCCTGGAAGCGTATCATCACCGCTGACCTTAGTGTGAACTTCAGAAAGTGATATTAGGTATGCAGAACTGTTGAAATACTAGGTATATAAGCTAAATTTCACTTTATTGGTAGTTCACATCCCTCTTTATTTTATTGCTATTTCCTCTCCGAACTATCTAGCTAAGCATAAGCATGTTCTTTTAAATGCCTCAAAGCTACTCCATATTCATTTATCCAAACATCTATTTGTCCATCAGTTACATTTCTTACCTGGCTTAAGTTGAATCCTACAATTCCTGTTTTTATTCCTGATTATTATCAGATGAGGAATCTCCTGGAGGCAGGAAACTACGTTGCAAAAGCCAACATGATAACAAAATACTTCCAGGTCATATCCACATTTCTTCTTCACTGCCTCTTTTAACTTTGACAATCTCAAGCCATTAGGATATAATTTCAAGATGTTACAAATTGGCACTGATACAACTGTTAAATCTGCAAATGAAGATAATGATTTCAATCCCATATTAGGTAACTAGTAAATAGTTTTGCTATAAATGAATCAATACTGCAGGAGTAAACCATTGGATGCTTCTAGAAATCTCCAAAAGTTGCAAATTGTAATTTCAAGTTACAGAAGGATGAAATAATTCAGTGTGGAACTTGAAAACAGCCACATTAACTATACCTAAAATTGATGAAAATTCATGAAGTCAAATGAAATTTTGCTCCTGGATTTATTCAATATATTTTTGAGGAGATGGCACTTTGCTCAATAACCAAAGGTCAAATGCAGTTTCTGCAGTCAAAAGAGGTGCTATTTTGCCAGCCAGCTTAAATTCAAGGAAGTGGATTAGAAAAGGTTTTGAAGAAATGCCCACAGAATGAACTGTTGGCTAGGAACTAATTTCATCAACTTACACAGATACAGTATATTTGTACATTCCTCAAAATCTCTCATTATCTTATTAAGAAACTGACTCACTGAAGTTTTTGTGACATTTTATGAAGGATAAGAATTTGAAAGCTTTCTCTTAATCTCATTTAAGGCTATGTATAAATGCTATCATGGATCCCAACGAATTCAGGTGAGGGTAGTTTTTAGCCTTGTGTCTCCTGCAGAAATTTGTATAAGAGAAAGAAAGAAGAAATCCCAATAAACCTGAAATTGTGAAAGTATTCCATTCCCACCTCATGATCTGTTTAAGAGTAGAAAAAATCAACTACCAAGGCCACAGTGTTGTGTTCCCTGGAAGGCAGTCCCCATTAGCCATTGATAAATTATTTCTATTTAATAATAGTACAAAACCCTTTTTCCAGACTAAGATTAAGGCTAGTTTCTGAAAGAGGCAAACTGAGCATTAGGATAGCAGGTTTTTAAAAAGAGGGTAAAGGAGAATGTTTTGCTCTATTACTTCTACTTGTAATTATTGTAATTATTGCAACAAAGGCTCACTTTTCCATAAATAAATTTAGATATGCATTACTGAACAGGATCTCTATTCTTTTAGAAGAAAATGTAACATTCCTCTAGGAATACTGTATTTAATTTTTTGAGACACAGATTGTCTTCTTGCTCTAAAATATTTTTAACTATGGCAAATCATGCCAGAGGTAGAAGGAACTGTTATGAAGGTCCTGAGTGCTCTTTGACCTTGGGTAATGGGAATAACTAAGAAAACAACTGAACTAGGTAACATCATCAATGCTCTCCTTTATTAGAACTTTCATGGCTTCTGATAAGTATTTCTTGCTATGGCAACTCCATCAGTCGTGGTTGATAACTAACTAAATAATAAGATCATGTTCCATGCACAAATAGTTCTGAGCACAGAACATATACTTTCAGGTGGTCTGTATCCAGTTCAACAGAGATTGTTGTTGCCCGATGGAGGCAATGAAATGGCAAAATGCCAAGATTGACAGGAAGGGCATGTAATAATTAAAAGGAAAGAAAGAAAAGAAAGCAATATAAAGATAAGACTGTCCAGCAGTTGAGGATATCAGTGATGGCTTGATGCATCAGCGCATCATTTTTTTGCAGACAAAAAAAAATGCACTGGAGTGATTAGGGAGATAGGCTGGCTGGTTTGGTATGTATATGCCTGAACCAAGAAAACAGGCAACTATTAAAATGGTTGTAGAGAAAGAAATACACTGGGAAAATTAGCAGATAGGACAGTGCACAAGTCATGAAAAGGAAGAAAGGTAAGGGATCTTAACCTTGCCCTACTCCCCTCAGGAAAACCAAAATGTTCTGGTTTCAGTTTTGTGGGATCTGAATCTACTTGGAATATATGTCAGAAATTCTGAGATATAGTGGATTTCATACATTTTTTAAAAGTTGCTCATGTGGGATGATCTGCGAAATCTGATTTGAATTAGTCAATTCCATAAGATGACAACTGGACTAAAATTCTTTTTTAAGAAAAAGTTCTGGGAATTTGTTTCTATTTTCAAGCAAGTAGAGACTGGCATTAAATGGGCGTTGGTAGAAGTTACCGTGAATGCCCTTTCTATCTATGCTGCAAGAGAGCCAGGATGGGTAGACTCCTTCTTATGATGTCATTTAGCTGAGTCTGTGCTAAGATATAAAAGCCAGCCCCCGGAAGAAACCCCAGCTTTGGTGAAGATACTTGACAGACTGAAAGGTGTCTCTGAAAGCAAAAAAAAAAAAGAAAACAGAAATATGTCTTACCCTCTCTGGATGAATCAAGGGAGGGGCTGGGCTCTCTTGCAGCATAGATAGAAACGGCGTTCACGGTAACTTCTACCAACGCCCATTCTCCTCCATGCTGCAGCGAGAGCCCAGGATGGGACATACCAAAGCTTGCATGTTCACGGGCAGGTCCTTGTCCGGCTTATCACACCGACTGTGGAACCACTCATTGAAGCACCCTTCTGCCGAAGGCTGCAGTCGCCGAGGCAAAGGCATCCAGATGGTAGTGTCTGATGAAAGGAGACGGGGATGTCCAAGTGGCTGCATGACAAATCTCCAAGGATGCTTTGGTCGCCCAGGCAGCAGAAGTGGCCGCGCTTCTGGTAGAGTGCGCCATCAGACCTCGGGGAACTGGAAGGACCGCAGCTTTGTAGGCCTGCTCAATGGAAGTCCTGACCCTCCTGCTAATAGTAGAAGAGGCCTTGCACCCCAAGTGAGAAGGAGAAAAGGAAACAAACATGGCTTCTGACTTCCTGAAGAAGGAAGTGCGCTTAATGTATATTCTAAGAGCCCTTCTTATGTCTAGCGTATGCCACTGCCGCTCTTAAGTCATGGTGCGAGAGGGGACAGAGGTTAGGCAACACAATGTCCTGGGACCTGTGAAACCAAGAGTTAACCTTTGGAATAAATGAGTGGTCCAAACGGAGAACAACCCTATCATTGTGAAAGGAACAAAGGTCCTGTCTGATGGAAAGAGCAGCAAGCTCAGAAACCCGTCTGGCTGAAGTGATGGAAACAAGGAACACTACCTTCAGGGTCAGGAAACGAAGAGACACTGTTCTAAGGGGTTCAAAGGGGGGCTTCATAAGGACATTAAGGACATGAAGATCCCAGGAAGGATACTTGTGAACCACCGGTAGGTGCAGGTTTGAAGCCCCTTTCAAAAACCTCCTGACTACAGGGTGATAAGAAAAGGAGCGAACCCCATGAAAGAACAGAGGAGAGGGCCACAACCTGCCTGCATAGTGTTGGGGACCAAACCTTTCTCCAGACCATCTGAAGGAATCTAAGAATTTCTGCCAATTGGTCTGAAGCGGGAGAGAGAATCTCTCTGAGGCACCATCGGGGAAAAAGCCTTCCAGGTGGCATCATAGATGCGCCTTGTAGAAGGTTTGCGAGATGCCAGGATAGTGAGGATGACCCTTTCTGGGAGATCAACCTCCCCTAGCCACTGCTGCTTAAGCGCCACACAGTCAGCTTGAGCCACTGGGGCTCTGGATGGAGCAGAGCCCCTTGGTGAAGGGAGATTAGATGGGCTGGGATCCTCCAAGGAGAAGCCAGATAGGTTGACCATGTCCGCAAGCCAGGGCCTCCTTGGCCAATAGGGTGCCAGGAGGAGGAGCTCTGCTCGTTCCACTAACATTTTCCGAATTACTGCCAGAATGATGGAAAGCGGGGGAAAGGCGTAGAGGAGATCCTTGGGCCATCTGCACCGAAGAGCATTGGTCCTCTCTGCTCCCTGGCAAGGAAACCTGGTAACGAATCTGGTGACTTGGGCATTTTGAGGAGTGGAGAAGAGATCCACTTCCAGTGTTCCGAATCTAAGGGAAAGGTCCCTGAATAGAGACGGAGGAATGGACCATTCTGTCTGGTCGACTAGGCTCCTGCTGGGCCAGTCAGCCTGGGAGTTGTCGACCCCGGAGATGTGGTCCGCCGAGATCGACAACAGGTGCTTCTCTGCCCATAATCCCAACCGTTGAGCCTCTCTCATGTGGACCTTGGACCTCGTCCCCCTTGCCGGTTGACACGAGACTTTGCGGCCATGTTGTCTGTAAGGACTAGAACATGAGAGCTGGTCATCTATTGCCTGAAATGCTTGAGAGACAGAAAAATGGCTCTGAGCTCTAGCCAATTTATGGGAAGGGTATGCTCTGACCTGGACCAAACACCTTAAGCTATCTGGCCCTGCATATGGGAACCCCAATCCAGGAGGCTGGCATCAGTGGTTATCACTAGCCTTCTGGGTCCCTGAATAGGAGTTCCTTCCTGATTGACATGGAATGCCACCAATTGAGTGATCGCCGGATTTGTGACGGGAACAGGACCTTGATGGATGAGTGCCTGGTTCCTGTTCGTTGGTAGGGAAGCAGGAACCATTGGAGCAATCAGGAGTGGAGCCAAGCCCACGGAACGATGCCAATACAGGAGACCATCTTCCCCAGAGGTTTGGACAGCAGCGACAGGGGGACAGTTTGATGGTGCTGGATCTGGCTGATGATCTCTGCAAGACTTTCCACGAGCTGGGGACAGGAAACCTGGCACAACATGGTATCGATGACCGCTCCCAAGTATTGCAATTTGGTTGTGGGAGAGAGATGGCTCTTTTTGGTGTTGATGGAAAACCCGTGGCTCTGGAGACATGACAGGGTAATTTGCAGATCCCGGTGGGCCGAATGGATGGAGGAGGACAGAATCAACATGTCGTCCAAGTAGCACTGGATCCTCACTGGGACAAAATGCAGAGATGCCACCAATGTTGCCAGAACCTTTGTGAAGACCCTTGGAGCCGATGAGAGGCCGAAGGGAAGTGCTCGATACTGGTAATGGGCATTCTGATAACAGAAACAGAGAAATTGGTGATGATGAGGCCAAAAGGGGATGTGGACGTAAGCCTCCGTGAGATCAATGGAAGAAAGGAGGTCGCCCTCCCGAACGCTCTCTAAAATAGAATGCAGAGTCTGCATTTTAAATTGCCTATATTTTACAAATTGGTTGAGGAATTTTAGATCCAAGATGGCTCGCCCCCCCCCCGCCCCCCCGAGGCTTTGGGAACGATGAAAAGGTGGGAGTAAAATCCAAGTCCCCATTGAGAGGGGGGAACAGGTTAAGAAGGTGTTGAATGGCCTGATTCATGAGGGCTTGCTTTGAAATGTCCCGAGAGACAGGACAGATCAAAAAAATTTTGGGGGGTTGCGTTAGGAAGTCCAACTGTAACCCTGACCTAATAGTGCTGAGGACCCAGGTGTCCGTTGTTGACTCCTTCCATTTGGAGGTAAAGGAAGCTAGGTGACCTTCGATGGGTGGTGAGAACAAGGGATTACTTTGAGCGATGGAAGGAATGACCCCCTCCCCCCCCGAAAGGGCCATTTACCAGCAGAAGGTTGTTGTCTGCCAGATGTTTCCACACGTTGGTCTTGGCATTGGGAGTACAGCCTCTGAGAGTGAGGGAAGTGGAGGAGGTATCCGCTCAAAAGGTAGGAGGGCGATAAAGATCTGGGCGATAGTCGGCTTTCTTCCCAGAGGAAGAGAGAATTTTAAGTTTATTTCTGGTTTCAATGAGATAAGGCTCCAGAGCATTGCCAAAAAGTTTATCGCCTGTGAAGGGAACTGAAGCTAACTTCCATTTTCGGTGTGACTCCGCCTGCCAGTTTGAGAGCCATAAAAGTCTTCTGGCTGCTACTGAAGATGCCATGGCCCCTAGATGCAAATTTGGCGGAATTGAGAGTGGCATCCGCAGTGAATTTTGCAGCTGCAATAATTTTGTTGAGGTCTTGGTGAGACCGGAGGTCAGAAGCAGGCAATCTATTCTGGAGTTGGTGCAGCCACCATATGGATGACCTCGTGAAAAAGAATGCTGCTTTTGAAGCCCGAACAGCCCATGCAGTGGCCTGGTGATTGTGCTTGAGGGTCTGTTCGGAACGTTTATCATCCGGTTTCAGGATATCTTCTGGATCAGTGGGAATGCCAGAGGATGAGAACGAGGCCACAACCGGAATGTCAACAGAAGGCACTGTCAGGGCATTGTAAAAATCCAGAGAAGGGCGAGGACCTGCTGAAGGAGAAGCACACTGTTCCTTGACCACGTCCAGGAACAATGTGGGAGAAGGCAAAACTTCTGCATGCACTACAGGCTTGGAGAAGAGCGAGTCTCCCTGGCCAGAGGGATTTCCTTGTGGCTCAGGAGCCATTTCCTCCAGCGACAGCTTGGCAGTGACCAAGGCCTTGCTGAGTAATGGCCTGAAAAGGGTAGGTTTGAAGACCAATTTAGAGGATGTCTGCTCTGGGCGAGAATCTTCTTCTGAAAGGTTTTTGTCATAAATTTCACCCTCTTCACGCTCTGAAAGAGAGGAGTAAGTTGTTCAGATGGTGAAGTCCCTCTCTCCTCATCAGCCTCCTCCCATTCTGGTAGAGAAGAATGGACCCTGAGGTCCCTGGGCCTGTGAAATTCAGAGTGAGGAGGGAAGGAATCATAGGTTGAGAAGGAAGAAGGGCCTGAACCCTTTCCAGAGGTTTAAGAATCTTGAAGCCTTCAGCCAATCCTTGCCTAATGTCCAATGAAACAATGTCTTGGATATCCCCTGGCCTATGCTCGAAGGTAGAGGCCAAAGGCCCGCTGCTGTGGGAGTGAAGGTGGCTTCAGGCCTAGATTGAGAAGAAGCTCGAGGCCTGGAAGGGGCGGGGGGGCATAGGACCCAGAAGCCTGTTGAAAATAGGGCCCAGATCTGCGGAGATCCTGAGGATCTGATTGTTCTGCAGAGGCCCCAGGAGACCAGGATGGAGGAAGAAAAGGCTCATGTATAACTTCTCCTCCTCTGGGAGGGCTTGGCTGGGGCCCACAGGTATCACCTGAAACTTGTTGCAGTGCCCTCTCATCTGTTGAATTGTTCTGTTAAACTGCCTCTCTAAAGCCGCATATCTGCGCTTTTCTGCCCTCAACTCGGCCTGAGTTGCCTTCTTAGGGGTTAGAGCCTTAGCTCTGATTTTAGAAGCCACCTCCCTCTGGACTGATTGGTTGTGCTGCCTGCTTCTTTTCCTCTTGTTGGGCTTAAGAGACTGATCCACCGGTGGGGGAGCTCTGCCTGAGCCTTATCCTGATCCATTTATAGAAGGAAAGGCTCTTGAGTTGGGAAGAAGCTGCTTAGAAACTTAGAATAAGTCCTTTAGGGTATAAATTGGCCCCCGGGCTTACAAAATGGCCACTCACCTCGTGGTGGAAGGCTTCAATCCAAGATGGCTGCTGACTAAGGGAAACAGGCTCTGAGATCGAAGAATCGCTCCTTAGGCTATAAGGAGCCCCGAGAGAAGTCAGCAGAAGAAAGCACAGCTGCCCACATGATCAGCTGGCTGGACCTGTTATCAGCATTTTCCAATCGTTTTTACAATTGCTCAAACTGCAGGCTGCAGACGTGGGGGAGGTCTCAGATGCTGCCCAGCTTGCCTGCACAGCCTTCTGGCAACAACGTTGCAAGAGAGGGAACCCTGCTCTCCTGAAAGAGCAGCTGCCCAGATCCCTGGGAGCTGCTGAAGCGAGGAAAAAAAAAAAAGTCCTGAAGTTCGTTTGTTTATTACTAGCTATCAGACGCTTTCAGAGACACAGCGACTGACTAAAAAAGGCTGAGCCAAAAGCTGGGGTTTCTTCCAGGGGCTGGCTTTTATATCTTAGTACAGACTCAGCTAAATAATGTCATAAAAAGGAGTCTACCCATCCTGGGCTCTCGCTGCAGCATGGAGGAGAATAAACCATGTAGTTTTTTTGGAGGCATCTGTTTGGATGATGTGTGAAAAATGATGGTAAATTTGATAAAGAGTTTTTATCTGATCCAGCAGAGTTTAACCTTCTTATATAATATACAGAGACATTTCTAATTATTACATTAAATATGGAATCAAATTTTATTTATATTTTATTATCTATATTATTTATATCAATTTTATTAAAATAGAGATTTTGTGGCTATTCTGTCCTCTATAACTGTACTATACCTCTATAACTGTACTATACCTTCAGAAAGTTGGAGGAAACATCTGTGAAGGTTCTTTCGATGTTTGATGATTAGCTTAGGTATCCGGTTACCCAAAAAGGTTAGGATATCCTTATAGCCTTTGGTGGTGATAAATGTCTGTAGATCAATTCCAATTGTGGAAAGCAATAGTGTTTGGATTTTCTCAAACTTCAAACCCGACTTATATTTTATTAGGAGATTGGTAATTGCTGCTAAGACTTCAGCCAGATCTACCAAATAATGCAAATCAGTGATCAAAAAACAATCCACATCTTAATGTAATATTTTATAATGATATTATAAATTATCTTAATCTGAACTTGTTTTCTCCCTGTGGTTCTGTGTCAAGTCTGCCACTAACTTGGTCATTCTTACATAAACATTCTAAAGAAATCTGAAAACTCAATAACTCAATAACATATAATAACATATAACTCAATAACATATATGTTAATTAGAATGTAAACTGGAATAGCATACGGAGGTGGAAACCTAGAAATATTTCTTGCTTATATATTATATTTGTAATTTGAAAAAGTAGCTCTTATCATCTAATAGAGCTGAGAAGCATGTTAGTATTCTGTGTTCCATAATTTCCATCAGCTACATGGCTTCAAATAAATGTGATTTTGTAACATGAATTACCTTTGGGTAGACAAATATTTGATTTAATTATTAGATGCAAGGGAACTGCAGAAAACTGGATAAAAGATGAAGATATGCTTTTTATGAAACTTTGCATCCAGTCATTCATTTCAATGTACTATCTGACATGCAGAGACCAGGCATGTCCCATGAATAAATGAATAGAGCACCGGGTTACCGGTGATTGCTTCAATTAAATTGCATTGCTGCTAAGTCATAAGACCAAGCAAAACTTAAGTTATCCAACTTGCAATACAGCTAGGCCTTGAGTTACAACTATAATAGAACATACCCATTACAGTTGCAAATTATGATGGTTATTAAGCTACACCATGATTACCTTACTTAACAAACATCACCCTTCCTCTTCCTGATGAAGATGTTAATTGATTAGTTGAGTTATTAGGCAGAGCACTGGGTGCCTCAGGAATAAAGGGGCAACAGAAGCTACTGGCAAGCACAGAGTTGTTACCGCTTATAGACCTAGGTCTCCTACCCAGCCACCTAGTCACACAAGAGAATGCAAAATGACCCAGAGACTTGCAGGATTTAGCCTGCTCCTAAACCAGCTCCAGGGGCCAGTAGCAATAATTTAAGGTGCTGGTTATCACCTTTAAAGCCCTTCATGGCTTGGGACCAGTTATCTGAGAGACTGTCTCTTGCTGGTCACATCTACCTGACCTACTAGAATGGGGAGGCAAGGAATGATGTGGATTCCATCCCTTAAGGAAATACATCTGGCAGGACCCAAAAGAAGGGTCTTCTCCATGGTGGCTCCCTCCCTCTAGAAATTAGATTGGCCCCCACTCTAACTCTCATTCAGAAAGCCCCAAATACAAACTTCTGCCAGCAGGCCTGGGAAACCCAGAGCGGCGTGGAGCATATTAAATGGCTGATATGAGTGTGTTTTGTGTTGTCACTGGGGTGGGAGGTAATTTTTTTATTATGCTGTTGAGGATATTATTTTATTATTTTTATTTCTTTTATATTGTTTCTATTTCCTGTAAGCCGCCTTGAGTTGTTCTGTGCAACTAGGCAGCAATATAAATTTTCCAAATAAAATAAAACTTATCTTTCCTTTTTTTGCAGAGCCTTGCCAGGTCAATGTGAAATTAAACTTTGCTACCTCATGGTAACTACTTGCTATTGTAGGCAGTATTATTCTCATGATCCTTTAGGGGGCCTGCTTTTTAAGGAGATTCCACAAATAAATAGAGCCTAGCATGTGGTTCACATGAGGCAGCCTCTGTAGGAAAACTGAATCTATGATCGCAGCAACCAGGACACTTCTCTGCAAAAAAACAGAAAAGCAAGTTGCATGCTGCTAGGTCCTGGAGATAACCAAAGAGTAGATAAGTCTTGTTAAGTCCCTGTGTGGGATAACAGTCCTCTGCGTGTCAGTAGTTTCTTCTACCAGCTTTAGGATCCCTTAAGTGGCTGGGTGGGAAGCAGGCCTCAGCTGTGGGAACATGAGTTGGCATGAGTAGGACAGATAAATAGAGGGCCACTGCAATATCCCTTCAATCGCTTATAAGGGTGAACAAATGCAGGGCTATTGCAGCAGCCATAATTTTGAAACTGGTTCGTCAATGGCTTTTATTTGAGTCTATTTTATTTATTTAGAGTCTGTTGTAATTTTGACCAGGCTTTTGAGGGAAGGGAAGGGGGGGAGGGGGGGAGAGAATGAGCAGCACACAAATAAAGCAAATAAATCAAGCTTCAGATAGCCAGATATAATGCCAAATACATGAGGCAACTGCTATAGTTCTAGCTATACTGGGCTGCCTTTTTCCCCATAGGTAATGCATTTACCTGCTGCTGTTGCTGCTGTATCTTCCCCTCTTTCTCTTCTTTCTTTTTCCTTCAATCTTGAATCTTCCTCTTCAAAACTGTCCAGTCCACTTTTTTCTATTTTACCCAGCAAGCCATCAAGATTTAAACCACTTACTAGCTTTATTACTGAGTCACGTGCTTTTTTGTCTCCTACAACTACAATTTCTTTCATGTTCTCGAGCAATTGTCTGAGTGAATAATACCCGTAATGAGAGAATTTTGGATGAAAATTATGGATTTGATAAAACGCTGCACTGAAGTTCCCAAATTTGACACCATTTGGATAGTTGCTTAGCAGTTGTAATATATTGTATTTTAAGTTATCGGGATCCTTCCGTTCTGAGTCCATCAGTACCTAAAGCCAAATGAACACGTCAAGAACATCAACATTGTTTTATATCATCGGGGGACTTATCATACCTGGTCCTAAAAACAAATGAATGCATTCTCACCAACCAAACCTCCCTTAAGAATATCGTAACAGCTTAACTCATCAAATTCCCAGCCAGCACAGAAATAAATAAACCAATAATATTCCACTACCTCTGAAGGGCTAGAAAAAAACTGGAAATCAGTAAAGAGTAAATAGTAGATTAGATGCCCTTAGTCAGCTTTTTCATTGTTTACTGATCATAACAGAATACAACTTGTTTAATTATGGCTTATTAGAACATGTGATCTGAGCTGTTTTATTCCAGCAAATTTGGGCAAAACACAATATATAAGCACAATCTATTATTCTGAAATAGAAACATGTTACAGTGAAGAGTGCTCAGAAAATAATTTAGGGCCAGCTTGATCTGGTAGTTAAGACAACAAGCTAGAAACCAGGAAAGTATGAATCCTAGTACTGCCTTAGGCATGGAAACCTTTGAGCCAACCATGTTCTCAGCCCAATTACAAAATTGTGGGAAAAACAGGAGGAAGAAAGTATTAACTATGTTTGCTTCCTTTATCAAAAATAAAAGTGGGAGGAAAACATACAGGTAGTTCTCAGCTAGTTGCTTAGTAACCATTCAAAGTTACAATGGATCTCCCCAAAAAGTATTTGTGACCCAGTTCTGAAATACCAATAGCCATCAACACGAACACTGCCAGTAACATTTATGGCTGTTTCTAGCATTCCAGAGTTACGAACTGCAATTTACAACATTTTTGCTGAAAATCAGAAGTAAATGCCAGTTGTTGTCAAAAACACTCCATAGTAAATGAGTTTGCCTAACAACCACAATGTTTGGCCTGTAGAGCATTCCACAAAACTAAGATAACCACAGAAATGTCACACTTTCTAGGTTCCATAAAATGACAGGATTTTTTTAAAAAAGGAATATGGAGCAAGCCCTCCCTAAGGAAGATAACGGATGAGCAGATATTCTTGGGAGATAGCTGTCCCTCAAGTAATCCAGTTCTATGCCATTTAAGGCTATGAAGATAACCAGCACCTTGAATCGGAATATGGAACTGGAGCCTATCAAAGAAGCCAGTGTACTGTAGCCTATACAATAGCACTGTTACACACAGTGTGTGATGCATCCATAACAACCTATGCCATTTGCATTCTGGACTAACTGAATTTTTCATAGTTTTCAAGAGCAGCCCTGCATAAAGATGTGGAACCTTCCTGGAACTTCCCTTAAATTGTACAGAGTAAAAAAGGAACTTCCAAAAAGATTCCACACCCATTTGCACAATTCAGCTGACCCTGAGGGTACAGATAAATGTCTTCAATGACTCCCAGAAAGTGCTAGCAAGTAGGTGATTACAAGGAATATAAATGTATTTTCCATAATTCAAAACTGAAGAACTTCTTGGATGAGAAGTGAAATGTCTTCAAGGAAAACAAAGTCCAGTTGCCTTTTGAAAAAGCACCTTTTGGGATAATCACAATCTGGATGACTGAAAATCTCCATAGACACTGATCAGAATTTCTGTTGCTAAACATGACAATTAAATGAATTGTACCCAATTTTACGACTTTTCTCATGTTGTTCAACAAATCATTACAGCTGTTAGGAGAATCATGTGGTCAGCAAGCAAATCTAGTTTTCCCCATTGACTGTTTGTTGTAAACCAGCAGGGACAGTTGCAGATGATCATATGACACTGGAGATGCTGAACCATTGTATATAGAGCACCCAAACTTTGAAAATGTGATGGTTATAATAAGGACCAGAAGTATAAGGTGCAAGTCATTTTTTTTCAATGCAATTTTGAATGGTTGCTAAACAGTTTTAATTAAGGACTACCTGTAGTACTATTAAGTGGTAGTAAAGCACAAGTAGCCCTGAGCAGGGCCATACAATCCAGGAATGGGTACAACTGACCTATGCAACTGAGCAGCCTCTATGAAGCCAGGAGAAACCCCCAGAATGCACAATAAGTCTGAATAAGATAGTATCCCCCATTCAGAACCAAAGGCAGAAACTTTCCAACTACCAGTTCTGGAGGTCTCAAAACACATTACTACTCAGTTTTGGGAAAATTCAACTATAGCTTTTACTTTCCTATTCAAACTTTGGATTTTAGAAATCTTTAGGATTTATTTCTGGACAAGTTTATATAGCAAACATAGGTAAGCTACAGTTCTTCATATACTGTTCCATGAACCTGTTTCATGTTGGAAGGAAAACTGTCAATAGCAATATATCAATTATTGACAAATAACTGTTTATCCTTGTCGTATAGAACTGGAGCTCCTAACTGAGGTTTATTTCAGAACAGAACCTAGTCTATATTAAGACATGGCTTAATTATGATTTATCAAAAACACTTCCAAGCAAGGGTCTGAAATAGTTTACCACCGAGGGGGTATACCCAAGGCATTATGCCTTAAATAAAGCACATGTTGGTTTTGCATATGAATGCAGCCTGAAACATTCACTACAAGCCATCCTGGACAAAGACAGTATTATTAAAACAATTACATTTATTTAATGCCTTATAAATTCGAATTGCAAGAACTCTTCCTTTAGTTTAATATAGGGAGTAAAAAGGGAAGGAACTGCAGCTGGCCCTCATCAATTTACAGTGCTAGAGGGAAGAAAACTCTTCAGAAAGTCTCAAATGAGACTTCTCCGATAAAGCTGAAACCAGGCACCCTCAAAACTTTCTGGAAAAAGCAACAAACCATAGTAGTTTTTTTACTTCTGAAAAAAAAAAGTACATGCATGTTTTCCCTGCATTCATAATACAAGCCTCTCGGGATGCATGGTCAGGCAAAAAAGCAATGAACTCAGGAATTTGTCGATGAACAAACACAACTGTGATTTGAGCTATATGCCAAGCTGATAAAAATCAACAGAAGCCTTGATAATAGATCTTTCTACGGAAGGGGACTTTAAAATCGAGCTGTGATGCTAATTGATTCCTAGCGATGGCCTGGACTAGAAAAATGGTTTACCATTGCCTGCGTCCTGGGACTGAGAGACGTGACTGGCACAAGACTCCTGGTCTCCCGCTTTCTAGACTGGTGCCTTAACTATTACATTAAACAGGTTCTTATAATGTCAGGCTTTAGATACGGACTTCCACAAAATACGTATTTTCAAGTTTAAAAAAACAGCACCTTTTATAGCACCTTTTCCAACAAACTTCATTCGAAGACATACTCTTTTCCCTACTCAGAAATTCCCTCTGAATTTTTGTAATTACTACTAACCCGGTTCCCCTCCAACTAGACTTAGAAGTGGAAGAGAAATGGGAACGGCGGGAGAGAGAGAGAGACACATGAATTTACTCCAAAGAGTCAATATGAGTATACTGAGATAAATAAATTCTTACCTGAGTTAAGCCCTTTCTTCTGAAGGAGGTCGGAAGAAGCTGAAAAAAAGAAAACAAGAGTTTAGTAACCGTAGCAAAAAGAAAAACGCACCCGTCCCTTTTCCTCTCGTTTCGTCATGTGATCACAAAGGCACATGTGACTAGGTTCGGCCTCCTCCCTAAAGAGAGTTTGGCGGGGGTGGGCGGTTCTTAGTCACCTGCAAATTAAATTGAAAAAAACCACAATTAGAACGTTCAGCTAGGGATACAAAAGCCTGAAACGCGCAAAGAATTCGAAATAGGGCCACGTGTGAGGCGTTGTATGTTACAGAAATTCGAACGGCTGACAGCAAAAAGATATAACAAGCTCGAGATTGATCCGAAGTTTTGTACCCCGAAATTTTCCATTGCCCTTTTTGGAGGAGGAATTGGGGAACTTGCTAGCCAAGTTCACATTTTGAGTTAAACTGGGTTACTCACGAATTTTTCGGTTTTACTTTATGGGGAAGCCAGTTTTTGTGGGTTGTAACTTAAGGCTGAATTCCTTTGGGCACCATTTGGATTCGCGCAATTAAACATGTTTCTGTGCAGTTTTCCTATCTCCGGTGTAAACGTTTGAAATCGAGTATGATAGTTTCAAACTACGTATTGATATTCAGTACAGAGGATCGCACGTGATCAAAAAAAAGAGCAGTTATTACAGTAGTGGCTGTAAAAACAAATTGGTGTTCTGTATCAATTCTGATATAAATATACACAACAATAGGCAATGGCTATTGCTTTAGTGACCGTACTTTGAACTCTCTCTCCAAACTAGGAGAGCGAGAAGTTTTCACTGATCATTTAAAGGTTGGTGGCAACTTGTGGAGCTCTCTTGAATATTCATACCTTAGGCTTTCCAAGGCTATATATATAGGCCAGAATCACATGTTAAATCAGACCACTGTATTTGCCTCAACATACAGATCTTGCTATCTTTTATGTGAGATAGTTTAGGCAACCAAACCTAGGTTAAAAAATACATTGATCTTGGGCTGAATACCAATGCAGAGGCAACAAAGAATTATAGAAAACTTACAGAACTCTGCAATGGTCTAGTCTAGTGATATTCAAAAAATTGTAGCCCAAATATGAAAATCATGGGAATCTCAAGTCTGTTTTTCCCAATCATCACTGTTAATAAAATTGCCTTTACTACAGGCATTGACTAAGTTTGAGGGGTCATTAGTCCTCTGAACTTGTTTGTTTTCTTGCAGATGTTTCATTATCCAAACTAGGTAACATTATCCGTGCTATTGGCTGAGTTTATACAACACGTTAGACTGTGCAGTTGGTACTTTATGGACAGGAGCATGATGCAAATCCAGGTAAGCAAGGCTAGTTTATAGTTCCATGCACTGTGCAAATCCAGTGCACTAAGTTAATGAAAGAATCTGCAAACATAACAGACTATGCTCTAATAGAGAGAGGCAATACAGGTAGTCCTCACAACCATTGATTTCAAATTATAATAGCACTGCAAAAGGGTGACTTACAACCAGACCTCACATTTCACAGCAAAATCCCCACAGTCATGTAATCAGAATTTGGTTGCTTGGCATCTGGCATGTATTTGCAATGTTCTGGGGTCATAGGATTACCATTTACAACCGTCCCAGGCCATTTCTGGCAAGCTAAGTCAATAGGGAAAGCTGAATTAATTTTGAAGACTGAATGATTCACTAAACGACTGCAATGACTCCTTAACTGTGGCAAAAAGATAATAAATTAGGCACGACTCATTTAACAATCACCTTGCTTAACAAAAATTCTGATCTCAATTATGGTCGTAAGTCGAGGACTATAGCATCTATTACAGCTGTAGAAATGAGATTTGAAACATTTACTGCTTCAGCAGTTGGCCACTAGATGGCAGCAGGAGGAATTACAGCAATAAGCCAGTTTTGTATTTTAGTCTAAGTTATACTACTTTTGAGCTCTCAATTGAAATTATTTGTATTAGCAACCAGGCTTTAGTGTAAGTAAATTAGAATCTGGAAATGTTCTATAGCAAAAGACTTCAAATATTAAGTTAGATAAAGCTTATTAGAAGATCTCACATATTCCTATTCTCAGTCACCGTTTTAGCTCACCTATCCTTGACATCAGCCCGAAAAGTAGTTGCAAATTCTGTCCCTAAGTCAGAAGTGATATTCAGCAAGTTCTGACCAGTTCTGGAGAACCGGTTGCGGACATTTTGAGTAGTTCAGAGAACCAGCAAATGCCCCCTCTGACTGGCCCCGCTCCCATCTATTCTCTGCCTCCGGAGTTTCATCTGATCAGCTGGGTCTTCTTTTGTTGCCCTGTACAGGAGAACGGAGCTGGAAAGCAGATAGTGGTGTGGGGAGGGAATGGGGATTTTGCAGTAACCTTCCCCTGCCATGCCCACCAAGCCACACCCACAGAACTGGTAGTAAAAAAAATTTGAATCCCACCACCGCCCTAAGTGTTGTGGCTGCTAAGTGAGTGATGTCACCGGGCCCAATTTTACAATCTATTTTGCCAGTCATTAAGCAAACGACTGGTTTCCCCCATTGACTTTGTCAGAAGCTGTCTGGAAATTTGCAAATGGCAATCTCAGGTGCTGCAATCTTCACAACTGTATGCCAGTCACCAAGACTTGAATTGCGATTATGTGACCCCATGTCTGCTGCAACATCACCATGGTCACATGATCAGAATTGGGATGCTTGGCAGCTGGCATATATTTACAAAGATTGTAGTGTCCTGGGGACATGTGATCACCATTGGTGGCTTTCCCCCAGCTACCTTCTTGTAAGTAAAGTCAAGGTGGGAAGTTTAGTTTCATTTACCGACATGATTCACTTAACAACTGCAACAAAAAAGGTGGTAAAATGGGGCAAAACTTTCTCAAAACTATTTCACTTAGTAAGAAAAATTTTGGCTTCAATTCAGTGGTGATATTCTACTGGTTCGTCCTGATTCAAGCGAACTGGTAGTAAAAGAATGCTACCATTCAGCTGAACCGATAGTAAAAAAACAGCTATCGTTTCAACCAAGCTGGTATTTTTTTTCTCTCCCAATGATCAGCTGTTCCAATGATCAGCTGTTCTGAGATCTCCATCGCTGTCTTACTGCTTCACCCAGGAGGCTTCCCTAAGGTCCAGGAGGCAAAAGGGGGCATGTAGTGAGGGTGTTTTGCCCCCCACACTATGTTTTTTGCTTCGTGGGAGGCCATTTTTGCTCCCAGGAGACTTCCTTGAGGCCCAGGAGACAAAAAAAAGGAACGTGGAGGAGGTGCTAACTTCATTTTTTTGCCTACTGGGCCTTAAGGAGGCCTCCTGGGAGCAAAAATGGGCTCTCAGGAGGCTTCCCTGAGGCCCAGGAGGCAAAAGAAATGGAGCAGAGGGGCAGGTTGCTGCAAAAAAAAAAAAGACGAAGAAGCCATGCCCATCTAGTCACATAGCCATGCCCACCTAGCCATGCTTTTTATGCTTTTATTTTTATGCTTAACTAGATCATTTTCAACTTGCATTTGGGAACACAAAGCTGTTCTGTTGATTGATATGTCAAATGTTTAATTTTTTTTAATTCTCCTCAGTACAGAAAGCCTTATGATAACTATTGATGCTAATTGGTAGCTTGAAATGTCATATGAACACATGTATAAACTACAACCCCGTATTTCCATGAGTATTGAACATAACCCCACACTCTTTTTCTTTGGAAGTGGGACCTTCTACAGGTAAGCTATGCACTTGCATTGTTAATTATTTAATCACTTACACTATTTAATATACCTACAGTTTTAAATTTTGTTTTAATACTGGGTTTTAATTGCTGTATTTCACGGTTTCTTTTGAGGTGCTGTTAGATTTTACACTCAATCTTTTCTGTTAACAACACAAGGTAGTGTTTAGAGCAGTGGTTCCCAAATTTTTTCAGTCCACCGTCCCCTTGGTGCTACAAACTCATCCTCAGTGCCGCCCACCAGGGTTGGGATTCAAATTTCTGTGGGCATGGCCTAATTTGAGGGTGTGGCTTACTTATCATGTGACTGTGGGTGTGGCTTGCTGGTCATGTGACTGGGTGGCCGTGGCTTACTGGTCACGTTACCAGGTAGGTGTGGTTTGGTGGTCATGTGACTGGGTGGGCATGGCCACGTGACTGGCAAACCAAATACAAGTGGTCCTCACTTAATGGCCGGTTGTTTAGCAAGTGTTCTAATTTATGACTGGCCTCCCCAGAGCTACTTGACCTGTTTTTGGAGTTTTGACAGCCATGCACACACATACACACACACTCCCTTCCAACCCTGCTGGAGCAGGTCATTGGACTAGAATCGGCAAAGCACCTCTGATTAGATTCTAGTAGTGAATAGAATTTAATCAGAGATGCTTTGCCGATTCTTGTTAATTTTTATTTGTATTTCTTTATTTTATGTTGCTGAATTGCATTGACATGTGTGTCCTTTCTTGTGCACAACCCAGAAGCTTTTGTGATTCTTTGCAGCAAAAATTACCGACCTCTGGCTTTGCTCTACTTTTCAAATGTGCTACCACTGTCACGTTCTAGGTGCCGGCCCCGCAGGTCCATCCCATTGAGCCTGCTGCATCGGAGGGACCAGCCAAAGCAAGTCTGAGCGGAGCAGTGCACCAAGTCAATGGGGTGAGCCTGAGAAAGGGAAAGAGAGACATAAAAAAGAAAGAGAGAAGGAAGAAAAGAAAGAGAAAAGGGAAAGAAAAAAAAGGGACAGACAAAGAAAGGGGGAGATGGAAGGAATGGACAGAAAGAAAAAGAAATAAAGAAGGAATGAGGGATGGAGAAAAAAGATAATGAGATAGCTATTCTAGTCCAATCACCTTCTCCAGCAGGGTTAGAAGGGAGGGAGTGTGTGTGTGTGTGTGTGTGTGTGTGTGGCGATCTGGTCCAATGGATCCTGTTTAAAGCCTCAACAAAATGTGAGAGCTTCCTGATAGTCTTGACCATGTTTTCTCCACAAAACCTTTAATAGAAGCCAAAGATGTTTCAGTGTGGAAAAGGGCCTCAGTCTAAACCAGGTCTCATTTCAATTTGATGCATCAGGTCTGTCTGTCTGTCTGTCTCTTTCTCTCCCTCTCCCTCCCTCCCTCCCAGATTGGCTTTGCTGTATTTTCCCGATGTGCCTGCGGGGCCGGCTCTTCGAACATGGATGGATGGATGGGTGAGTGGATGGATGGATGGATAGATAGATAGACAGGTAAGTAGGTAGATAGGTAGGTAGGTAGATAGATAGATAGATAGATATAGATAGATAGATAGATAGATAGATAGATAGATAGATATTGGTAGATTGGTAGATAAATAAGTAGGTAGGTAGATAGGCAAGCAGGCAGGAAGACAGACAGAACTTTTGGATGGATGGATGGATGGATGGATGGATGGATGGATAGGTAGGTAGGTGGATAGGTAGGTAGGTAGACAGAAAGACAGGCAGGCAGATAAGTAGCAGGCAGACAGACAGACAGTCCTTTTGGATGGATGGATGGATGGATGGATGGATGGATGGATGGATGGATGGATGGATGGATGGATGGACAGCAATAGCGGCACTTTGGGAAAATGGTGGTAGTAGCTTTTCCCAATGTGCTGCCGCATTCAAGGCGCCTGCTCCAGTGTGGTACAACAGTCAATGGGCCTGCAGAGCCAGCTCCTCAAACACCCCCCTGCCACCTCTTAGCGCCCCTCTGCCAGGCCCCTTGGGGACGCTAAGAAACGGCAGGGGGGTGGCATGTCGAATGCAGCCTCAGCGGCACGTAATGTGCCACTGCTGCCGCATTCGAGACACCGGCTCTGGAGCAGTGCAACAGCCGACGCCTCGAACGCCCCCCTGCCGCCTCTTAGCACTCCTCTGCAAGCCCCCTTGGGGATGCTAAGAGGCGGCAGGGGAGCATTCAAGGCACTGGCCCTGCAGGCTCACCCATTGATTGTTGCACCACTCTGGAGCCAGTGCCTCGAATGCTCTCTGCCACCTCTTAGCATCCCTAAGGGGCCTGGCAGAAGGGTGCTAACAGGCGGCAGGGGGCGTTTGAGGCACTGACTCCGGAGCGGTGCAACAGTCAATGGGTGAGCCTGCAGGGCCAGCGCCTCGAATGCCCCCCTGCCGCCTCTTAGCGCCCCCAAGGGGGCTTGCAGAGGGGCGCTAAGAGGCGGCAGGGGGGCATTCGAGGCGCCAGCTCCAGAGCAGTGCAACAGTCAATAGGTGAGCCTGCGAGGCTGGCACTCAAATGCCCCCCTGCTGCCTCTTAGCACCCCCCTGCCAGCCCCGTTGCCTATTAGTGCCCCACTAAGGCATCCCACTGCCCCCCAGGGGGTGGTACTACCCACTTTCGAAACCACTGGTTTAGAGCACCTTCAGTTTCTCCTATAAGCTGATGGGATAGATTAAGCTGATGTCACATAATTTCTCAGAGAATTTCCACAGAAGGTACGCTTGATCTTCCTGATACCTTGGAAAAACACTTCAAACATGTAAGTGATACAATTATAATTCCTATTAGTAATAAAGGATTGTTCTGAGCAGAGACAGCTGCATTTGTAGGTTCTGCCAGGCCATGATTTGCATTAAACAAGTGTTTACTAAAATTAAAATGATTGCATTCACACCTAATGCAAAGATATAATTTATAGTGCACAACTATACAGGTAGTTCGCAGCTTATAACAGTTCATTTAGTGACCGTTTGAAGTTGCAACAGCATGGAAAACAATGACTTGTGACCGTTTTTCATAATTACAACCATTGCAGCATCCCCATGGTCACTTGATCAGATGCTTGGCAATTGACTCATATTTATGACAATTGCAATGCCCTGGGCTCATGTGGTCCTGCAACCTTCTGACAAGCAAAGTCAATGGGAAAGTCCAATTCACTTAACAACCGTGTTAACTAAATTAACAATAGTGATTCACTAGTAAGAAAATGGGGCAAAACTATCTTACTCAGCAACATAAATTTTGGGCTCAGTTGTGGTCGTAAGTTGAGGACTACCTGTACAGATAAGAGTTCTCAACCTTGTCAACCTTAAGACATGTGGACTTCAGTATGCTGGCAACTGAAATCCACACATTTTAAAATTGTCAGGGATTAAAAATACTGATATAGATATGCTAAGCCAGATCCAAAAAAACTATTCTAGTTGGTTGTATTGTATCAATCTTATTGATGGTAGAAAGGAAGAGGGAAAACATGCAAGTGATAGTAAAAATCTAAAATAAATAATATTAATGGATATTAAAGCTGCAGTGTATGCAAAAGGAAGATAGACTTTTTAAAGCACTATTCTAGTTAATACCTGGAAGGTGGAACAAGAAACCATTGTGCCTCAATCCAGAACACTCAAAAACACATATTAATTTTTCACACCAACAGCAGTTTAATGTGGATGTCCAATATTAATTAGTCTTTTTGTCTTTTACACCACCATGATATGCAAAAAAATAAGGGAATTGATGGAGATGGGCTGGTGAAGCTGGTCGGGAGGGGGGGAAGCAAAGGGGTAGCTGTGGCTATGTGTGTGAAGCCCCACTTGTTTTAGCGCCTGCATGCAAAATAAAAGGGAGCTACATTTCAACCACACTGTCATGGCCACTATTTTGCCTTTTGTAACAGGTGTCCTAGGAAAATCCTTTATTTTACCTTTTGTGAAGGGCAGAGCAGGCTTGATTCCTGGTGACTACCTAGCTGAGTCCTTGCAGTATTCTTGGCAATGTTTTCAGAATAGTTTGTCAATTTCTAGGGCTGAGAGAGAATAACTGGCTCAAAGTCACCGAGCTGGCTGCTGTGTGACAAAGGCAAGGCTGGAACTCAATTTGTCCTGGTTTTTAGACTAGTGCTTTAATCACTACAGCAAATTAGCTCTTTTGCAAGTTACAAATATCCCTTAAAACCTCA
The DNA here is from genome assembly GCA_023653725.1 of Bungarus multicinctus. Taxonomy (NCBI): domain Eukaryota; kingdom Metazoa; phylum Chordata; class Lepidosauria; order Squamata; family Elapidae; genus Bungarus; species Bungarus multicinctus. The sequence goes on from CM042840.1 coordinate 114,684,346, forward strand.
TCTGCAAATAGTTAAGTGGCACCTTTGATGACTTTGAGGAATCCTAGTTATAGATATGTTTCAGCTGAATGGTATACAGTGTGTGCTTATATGAATTCCAGCAGAGGCAGTACAGATAGTATTATCTTTTGTCTGTAAGATAAGATCCTCAGGCTCAAACATAGCATTTCTCAATCTCAGCAATTTTAAGATGTGTAGACTGATTCTCAGAATTCTCTAGCCACCCTGGCTGGGGAATTCTGGCAGTTGAAGAACTCACATCTTAAAAAGTAGTCAAAACTGGGACAGAACTGGCCAAATTGATCAGTGAAATATTTGGCCATGAATACGGAATTGGTCACAGAATGTTAACCAACAAATAAGTATAGTTTTATGAGAAAAAAGCTGGAAATTATTTTGTCAAGAGGTGTGAGAAGCTCATAGTATTACATAGGAGCAACATTCTAGCTATTGCAAAGAAGCACCATAATTGAAGAGATAGAGCTTGAAAAGAGAATGGAATGAGCATCTTACTAAAAAATGAGCAGGAAGGGTAAGGAAATTGTGAGAGTAGAAGATTAATATTGGCTGAAATTGTCATTTTCTTATCTGGTCTTTGCAGCTATGCCTTAAACAGCAACCTTATAGGCAAAGATAAGCTGATGAGTTTCCTGAATGCAGAAGAGAATGAACTGTATCTCCTAGTTATGTGAAGAAAAAGTTTATCCTGGCAAGGGCCTCAGCTTTTGTTCTTTGTAAAGGAAGAAAAGATTTAAATTAATATTTAAAGATTTATCATGGAGGGTGTATATAGTGAGAAAAAGAAACAAACTTAGATAATCAGTGATGCATAGTAATGGGAAATAGAGTACCTAGATTTAGTAACCATAGAAATAATCCTCAATTTACAACCATTCACGTAGCAACTGTTCAAAATTACAGTGGCACTGACAAAATACTTACAATACTTCATGGTCACACGATCAAAATTTGGGTGCTTGGCAACTAGCATGTATTTACAAGGTTGCATGTCCTGGGTCATGTGATCATCATTTTCAACCTTCCCCAGCAAGTTTCCTATAAGTAAAGTCAGGGAATTGAATTTACTTACCGATAGCTTGACTCACTTAACAACTGTGGCAAAAATCAGGCACATCTTATTTAACAACCACCTTACTTAGCAATGGAAATTCTGGTCCCAGTTGTGTTTATAAGTTGAGGACTACCTATATACTAATTTCTGAAAGAGGAACACACAGTAAAGTGATGACAACTGGCCTTTAACATATCAGAATATTGTACTTATTTTGACTTGTTCCTGTAATGTATAGAAATTTAAATAATTCTACCATTTGTAAAATAGATTTCAGGATTGCTGTAGCTGACAATGAGTTTGGAAGACCATAGTTTGAGTCATTTCCAGAATGCAAATATTTTATTTCATTATTTCTTCTGAGTAGAAAGATTTATTGCAAACTTGGAAATGTGTATATGTATGTATGTATGTATGTATGTATGTATGTATGTATGTATGTATGGATGGATGGATGGATGGATGGATGGATGGATGGATGGATGGATGGATGGATGGATGGATAGATAGATAGATAGATAGATAGATAGATAGATAGATAGATAGATAGATAGATAGATAGATAGATAGATAGATAGATAGATAGAAATTAAAATAAAATTTGAAAACCCTGATCCTGCTCTAGAGTTTTTCCCACTTTGAGAGAGATGGGATAAATATAAACCACCTCAGTCCTATAAGAACATGAATTAAAATAGATTGTTGAAATGGGATTATAATATTCCAATGAATGATTATAGAAATCTAATTGATCAGTCATTCTATCTCTGTTCTGTCTCCACCATTCTAGTTTAAAGAGAAAATAATTAATCTGAGTTGATCTGATTATTTTCAAAATTATTTGACAACAGGATACTGTAAATATAGATACATTTACAAGTATGTAGTTTGCATAAGTTCACAAATCAGTCAGTACTTATCCTTTCTGGCAAATAGCTGAATCTGGAGAATTGCCAGCCAATGATTGGTCATTTGCCACTCAGCAACTAGACTCCTTCTCATAACCTTCACATCTATGCCAAAACCCATGTCCCTTTCTTCTCTTCATAAAATAAAATAAAATCATTCAATAGCATTTCCTATTACTAAGTTAAAATGACTTGCTACTGTGTTTAAAACTTATCATGTTGGAACTGTGGCATTTCTGCTTTTGAGCTCTGCTTAATTATGCCAGTATGCTGTTATGAGGGACACGAGATAAGAGATGGAATGAACAGCAAGAACATAGACTGTGACACAAAATAATAATACGTTGCCAGTTCTTCGTGGCATTGGTTGCCTTGAAACAACATCTTCTACCTGTAGGACCAGCACTTGGCATAAAGGTTTACTAAAATTGCTTGTAATTTCAAGTTCCCTATTACATGATTTTATCATTAGCTTCGCTATGAAACTATGTGGTCGGCTTAGTTTTTGGGGAGGAAAATAAGGGGAAAAAAATCTGCCTCTGCCTACCAGCATCCATCAGTATTCATCTGTCAATATGTGAGAGAGTTGAGGGCTGTTTGGAAACTGAAACAGTATTTGCTGTGTGAGCAAGAAGGAGACAGCAAGGAACCTAACTCAACTGTTCTGAACTAATGCTCCTTGGTGCTGTGAAACTAAAACTGAAACTCCTTTCCTCTGCTTGTGTTTTGCAGTTGGAACAGATTTCTTTTCCGGTGGAAAGGGAGAGTAGAACTCCTTAGCATCAGAATGTGTTAATAATAATATACGAAATACTAATGCTGTGATGGTCATTTCGAAAAATCCTTTCTTCTTGAGCACCTAGAAGTCAAGAGGAGCATACATGCCAAATTTCAAGGTTATAGGCTTTACGGTTCTGAAGATTTTTTAATGATGTATGAGTTGCATTTCACTTTTATATAGAGAAATGGGGGTTCACTTCATACAAATGGTAGACTGATACCTTTGTCTGCTAAACTTTACAATTTCAAGCTATGATGCAAAATCATGATCTATTTATTAACTTCATATGCTGCCTTCTGTTTAGAAGAAAACACCCAGAGCAGTGACAATTAAAACAATAAACATAAAAATCAAAGCACAAATAAAAAGAAAAATAGAAAAACAAATTGTTATTATTATTCAAATTTCTATACCGCTCCCTCTCCCAAAAAGGGACTCGGGGCGGTGTACAGCCTACTAAAAACACAGAGAATAAATACAATTTAAATACAATTTAAAACTAGATTAAATAAACAAATCCGGCTGTATCCCATCCAACTACAATTCATATTGATATCAATATTGATATCAATATTAATATCTCTAGTGCACTGTAATAAACTACAGTATATCATGCTTTACAGGATAACTATCTTTCTAAGGTATTTCAATCAATACATTAATTACAGCCAAATGTGCAATAAATATTTAAAAAGAAACACAATTCTAGGGTTCTTGTAATAGGGCAGTTGATAGCAACAGCCAGTTAGTGGAATAGGAAAAGGACATGTGATTTTGGTGTCAATCTTGCTTATCTTCCTTTTTTCTTGGGAAACATCAGATGTCTATTAAGTGTCATTAAGAATCCATCCAATTCAGAATCCTGTTCTACCTGTGAGGAGCCAAGCATCTTCAGGAAGTCCCTAAATAGGGCACATTAGTGGGAAATGATCACCCTCCAGATTGCTGTGCTACCGTATATCTCCCTCAATATTATTTATTTATTTATTAAATAATTTTATATACCGCCCTTCTCCCGTAGGACTCAGAGCGGTGAACAGCCAACTAAAATATATATAAATTACAAATATAAATACAATTAAAAAAGAATTAAATTATAGGCTGCCAATTAAAAATTTAAAACCCCCGATTAAAATAAGCTAAAACTTTCAAACCCAAACAATCAAATCTAAAACCCCTTATTTAAAATCCCATTTGAAGTCAGCTCAGGCCGGCCTGCTCAAAGAGCCAGGTTTTCAGGACAATATTAGAGAGGTTGGATCTGCTGGAACATGTAGTTCAGCAATATTTTGGAGGTCCACAGATTCTAGCCCTAAAGAGAACAGTCCTTACTAGTCCTTTTTGTCTAACATGGAACATTTAGACATCTTGCCTTTGAAAATGGAAATTACATTTAGCTCTCATGATTCATCAGGGTCACTTGTTACTAAATTGGACACATTCAAATCCCTTCCCTTTTCATGTATTGTCAAAGAAAACAAATAACATGCTGTTACAAATTTGTGTGGTTCCCAAAAATGGATTAATTGATTAAAATGCATTGATAGATCTACATTTTATTTATATACTACTAAAACACATTTGTCTGTGTATAACCTTTAATCTGGCAAAACAATGCGTCTTAGAACAACAATTTTTAACCATATTACAGAACGTGCCCCAAATTCAGAACTCATAATTCCTGTGGTATTTTATAAAACATTTTATGACATAAAAATTATCACATTTTATGACAAGTATTGTAAACACTTCTAATGTTTGTGCTATATAGTTCAACATGGGCTATTTTCAAATAGATACATCTATAATTATTCCTTTTATTTTTAAGAACTTTTCCAGTGGAGGCAGTACCTTAGAAACTCTGCAATTGGTAAGGAAATATCTTTGAAATTATGATCCAACAGGTCATACGTAGTCTAATTATTAAAAACCTAACCAATTTTACCCTGCCTCTTTAATAGTATCTCAACTTTATCAGTTGTTCCATCTTCATTAACCTTGATTGTTGCTATTCTGGGCAAACACGACATCTTGGATGATGTCAATATAACAATTTTCAACACAACAGGCCTCCCAATTTGTTTATCTTTCATCATTTTTCTATTCCATAATAAGCTGGCAAATATGTGATAGTCTCTTTTAGCTGAAATAGTAATTTTTCTCATAATTTCAGAGATAATGGGATTTTCTCTTTCTCTATTACTTTCTCATTCCATTTCCTTTCTTTCAACTGTCTTTTCTCTCTCTTCTTTTTTTACTTTCAGTTCTCCTAGCAACTGTCTCCTAGCAACTGCCTCCCAGTATCAGTTTTTGGGACTTTTTCAAGTTTTCATAGTTCTGAAAGTGTTAACTGTATACATCCTGTTACGCTCGAATTCATATCTACAAGTATTGTTCTAATTAAAAAGGAAATAGAACACTCTTATTATAATGAGATATTGCAAACCTTTCAATTTCCTCTGACAATGAGTACTGAAAAGTAAAAGCAAAATTTTCCACCCACTGGGAATAAGAAACAGATTATAATTGTAATGTGAGACTTAAAACATGCATATCAGAATTTTTTAAAACTCCAGTTTTCCTGAGTTCATCTGTATCTGTTATACAGTATATGGCACTAACTACCATGTAGTACTGAGCTCCTGTTCCTAGGTCAAAAAATATTCTTGACTATTAAAATATTATCCACCTATGCATTACTCCTGAATACAAACGCCAAAGTTCCTGTTCTTTTCTCTTCAGGTCTGTTACCTTGAAGCAGTACAGGTAGTCCTTGATTTATTTAGTTTATTTAGTGACAGTTTATTTAGTGACCATTCAAAGTTACAACTGCATTGAAAAATGACCATTTTTCACAATTACAATGGTTGCAGCATCCCTATGGTCAAGTGATCAAAACTGAGACACTTGGCAACTGACTTATATTTATCACAGTTACAGTGTCCCAAGGTCATGTGATCACCTTTTGCAACTTTCTGAAAATCAAAGTAAATGGGGAAGTCAGATTCACTTAAAAACTGTGGTAAGAAAGGTTGTAAAATGGGACAAAACTCACTTAATAACTGGCTCACTTAGCAACAGAAATGTTGGGCTCAATTATGATCATTAGTCAAGAAGTAGCTTTATATGGGGTGAATAGTTCTTTAAATAGACTACATTTTTTGCCTAAAGTTAGAAACATGGTCTATCTACTTGATAGTGGATACATTTGCATAAGGTAAGCCATAAATTTAGTTAGACTTAACATATAATTCAAAGTAAGAATCCTTTTCTGATTAAGGTTAATCTAGAAAGCCATGCACCCATTGTTTGTCTTCTGCTTATTTGTGTTAATTATGTCTCTATGTTTTAGCCAAATCCAGATACAGAACTAGGTGATGAAATGGAGATGTTCCTGCAATTGCAGGTCTGCTGTTTTCCATCTTTACAGTGGTGGGATTTAAATTGTTTTACTACCGGTTCTGAGGGCATGGCTTGGTGGGCGTGGCAGGGGAAGGATATTGTAAAATCTCCAGTCTAGAGGTGGTATTTGCTGGTTCTCCAAACTACTCAAAATTTTCGCTACTGGTTCTCCAGAACTGGTCAGAACCTGCTGAATACCATCTCTGCATCTTTGATTTTCAAATTCTCTGTCCACAGGGACTGTCCTAAAGGCTAGCAAGCCCGTTTTCTTTGTTGGTAGTTCTTACTACTGGTTGTCCAGTAATCTACACTTTATGAGTGTTATGTTTATTTGCTTACTAGCTCGATACCTTGTTTCGCTACGAAACTATGCGGTCGGGCTTAGTTTTTGCAGAGGAAAATATGGGGATTTTTCTTTTTTTGCCTCTGACTACCAGCATCCATAGGTATTCATCTGGCGAGCGTCCTGTCAGTATGTGAGAGAGTTGAGGGCTGTTTGGAAACTGATACAGTATTTGCTGTGTGAGCAAGAAGGAGACAGCAAGGAACCTGGGCGTGGCTTAGCTCAATTGTTCTGAACTAAAGCTGCTTGGTGCTCTGAAACTGAAATTCTTTTCCTATGTTTGTGTTTTGCATTTGGAACAGATTTCTTTTCAGGTGGGGAGAGGAGTAAAACTCCTTAGCATCAGAATGTGTTTATAATAATATACGAAATACTAGTGCTGTGATGGTCATTTTGAAAAATCCTTTCTTAGTGAGCACCTAGAAGTCAAGAGGAGCATACGTGCCAAATTTCAAGTTTATAGGCTTTACGGTTCTGGATATTTTGTGATGATGCATGTGTAGTATTTCACTTTTATATATATATAAGCAGACATGAATATCTCTAAATTTCTGACCTATTCAGAGAAACAGAGAAACTCTGAGCCAAAAGCAAAAAGACATTTATTGCTGGTTTTGTAAAAGTCTCAAGGATCTCATCAAGTTAAATCTGAGGGCAATGGGTGATTTAGAAATATAAATATAAATAAAAGTTTCTTGCAGGCTAGAGATATATCTTCTCTCTCATCAGAGTCACAACTGCCTTCTACATTCAAAAGTCCGGTCTCTGTGCCTCTGCTGGAGGAATAATTGGGCTGCAAGGACAGAACTGAAATTTTTTCAAGAACTTAAATAGAGACATGATTTAGCCATAAGGCTTTGGATCCAAAGAAGGCCAGGAAAAGCCTTTACAGTGCCACAGCCATTTGAGCTCTTTTATTATTTTGTCTACTGGATTCAGACCATCTCCTGCTTTCCAGCTACTTTCAAGAAGAAGAAAAAACTAGTTGGACCATTAGTAAAACCTGTCTTCAGAATGGATAGAACAGGGGTCTTCAAACTTGACAGCTGTAAGATTGGTGGATTTCAACTCTAGAATTCCTCCTCCAGTCATTTTAGCTCAGGAATTCTGGGAGTTGAAGTCAAGTTTGTCTACCGAATGGATAGAAGTTCTCTGAATGAAACCATCCCATTCTTTTATCCCACTCTCTTGAAATAGGTTTGTTTGTTTTTTCTCCAGTTTTGCAGCAGAAACCATAAACTTGAATGTGATATGCAAAACTGTGGTGGATGATGTTTGCTGATCAGTGTCCTACAAAGGTGCAGGAGCAGACCGGTCTACTTTTGTTCTACTCAAGTGGAAAGCTTGTGATAGATCCATGTAAGGAAAGAAAAAGAAGTATCTGCTAATATTTCACTGGGGAAAGATTCCAAAAGCCAAGGAAGAGGTGGGCCAAGCCAGCACAGATAATCCATGGTTGAGATGAGGTAAGAAAGAAGAGATGGTCCTGCCCCACTTCTCAAGTATCAAGCCTTTCAGAATAGGAACTTGCTGCAGTGTCCCTTGGAATCTTAGCAGTGCCCAAGCGTGTAACACGGCTGCAGGACTATTTTGGAACTGGGGACATCTCATGGTAATTATTACAACAACTTCTGTCACCACCTTGAGATTTGCCAGTTTCTCCTCCAAGTTTGGACTCAACCACGTGGATCTGGTTGCTTTGGTGCTCATAAATACATAACTCAAAACAAGAAGTTGTCAAACAGCCCACAGAAAGATACAATATTGGAAATTGGAAAGATGGAAGAAAAGTCTAGTTGTATCTCACTTTAGTGTACAGAGATCTGGAAGACTTCCATCTTGATCACGAGAGGGCAATAATCAAGGAATTAGAATTAAGTCAGATTGAAGGAACTAGGTAAGAAAAGTTAAATAGGAGAATGATTTGATATACTCTACTATTTAAAAAGAAGCCAAGGCTATTCTTTCATGAGAAGACAAGATTCAGAATGATAGATTTAAAGTAGTCGAAGGCAGTTTCCAATTCCACAAAATAACTTTTTATTTAAGAGAAGAGTAATTACTCAGGAAAGCTTCACTTCTATTTATTAGATGCAATTCAAATGGAATCTAAACTGGCTTCTGCCTGTGAAGCTTTTATCTAGATATCTGAAGTGAGAGGGAATTGGACTGGATGGTTTAAATCAGGGGTGTCAAATTCATGTTGTCATGATATATCCAGATTTTTTTCCCCTTCTCTAAACTGGGTGTAGGCATGGCTAGAGCGTAACGCATCTAGCCCACAGGCCGGGAGTTTGACAGCCCTGATTAAATGGTTATTTCTATAATTTTATGGTTCTTATCAATGAAATATTGTACCACCATTTTACAATAAGACCTTCTGATGACTGAACCTCTGTAATGTTTTGATTGTAAGCCACCCAGAGATACTTTGTGGCAAGCCCATAAATTTTACAAATAAATAAAATTTAGGTGATCCTTCCCTGCTTTGATGCCCTCCAGATATGTGAACTTCAACTCCCATAATTCTCAGCCATGACCTTGGGAATTCTAGGGTTAAAGATTGTGTAATAAGTTGTTATAGGTAATACTGAAAATTAGCACAAGCTCGATCTCAGGTTTAAAAATGATTAAAAGTAGGGATCCAAAGGGAACAAAAAATATTTTTAATTTCTTATGTTGTTTGCCTTAACTTTGGGGCATTTGAATGTTGAGTAAGACAGACTCCTTTATTACCAAATGTGACTTTCTACTGTCCAGGCCAAAAAAAAAGTTACAACTTAATCCATTTTTAAATATAAAAAATTTATCACCTAAACTGTTATAAATGTCTCTGAGATAGAGAGGTCATTTTCAAGGTGTCAGACAAGTATGAGTGTGATCAATCAGTTCTATTTGATAAATTTTGAATTTGGGGACATCATAGTTATAGCGGTTATATTATATAATAGTACATTACTATTACTATATTACATAATATATATTAATATATATTACATTATTATATTTTGCATTACATTACATTATTATATTTTGCTTAACACTACAAACCTTCTGAAATTTGTGTGTGTGTGTGTGTGTACTACCTTTTTAAAGGTTTTAGACTAGGGATGTCAAACTCGCAGCCCGCAGACCAGGTGCATCACGTGCTGGCCCTGCCCTCTCCCGGTTTAGCAAAGGGGGGGAAAAGTCCCGATAGATCACATGATGACGCCTTAATAACGTGAGTTTGACACCTCTACTTTAGACAGTTCACGTTAGATTAAATTATCTTGTTTATAGTTTCTCCAAATTTTTAATTTTTTACAATTTGGAAAATCCCAGGTTTTACTTCTATTTTATATTCTCAAATTTCCACAAATTGGATACCTTCTTTAAATTTAAGCAACATTCTGGGCTAACATTCTGAACATGTGCCAAATCAGTGGTTCTTGCATCCCATGTCCAAAGATTTTTATGGAGAAAGAAAAATGGGTTGAGCTTGTGAAAAAGTTACACAAACACAAAGTTAGATATATTGTGGAGGCACAGAAGTAAAATAATCAACAGCCTAATTGTACAGCTTTCTTGTTTTATTAAATTAAAGGTCCTAACTATCTTCAGATACTGGACTTTTGGTTCCTCCTGAGTCCAATATCATTGTGGATCTGATAGGTTGAAATAGGATGTTTGGCAAAAACTACTCTGCGCAGACATAACCAAGGGCTAGCAATATGTGCATATGTATAAATCCAAGATTGTAAACAGGTTGCTTCTTTACAAGATAAGATGCCATTATGGCTTAGTCAAAACATTGTTCCACATGTTGGAAAGGCATGTTAGGTTTTGGCTTAATTTGAAGTATAATACAATTGTATCTGAAGGGGAGGCTAAGAAAGTCAAAATTTACTATTTCAGCCATGTATTTCAGGGTTGTCAAACTCCTGGCCCATGGGCTGGATACATCACACGCTGGCCATGCCCATGCCAATTTCTCAATAAAAGTCCCGATACATGAGTTTGACACCTCTGATGTAATTGAAGCCTGCTCCTTTGGGTATACTCACAAAAAGATTAGGCTTAATTTGTGTTTCCAACTAAAGTTTTTACTAAAGTTTTTGATCCCCCAATAGACTTCTCTGGTGTGATGTGCTGATTATAAATTGAGGTTATATGTAAAATCAGACTTGTTCAACATATTATGGTAAAAAAAGTGCTGACTTAATGTGAAGGATGTGAACTTTGTCCAATCTGCAAGTGTCTTAATCTGAACCCAGACCAAGAATGTCATACCTGAATCTCACAAATGCTTCTCCTCTATCATGGCCTCTTTATGTCACAAATAAATACATACTGGTTGCTGTGCCCACATTTTTAATCACATGACTGAAGGGATGTTACTATGATTCTAAGTGCAAAGACTAGTCATAAGTCACTTCTTTCAGCACTGTCATAAGTTTAAATAGTTGTTAAATGAACAGTCATTAATCAAGGACTCTCTGCACATGGTTTTCAGTCCCCCTTGTCCCAAATCATCCTTGTTCTACAAATTCTAAAATAGCAATTTAGCTGAGTTAAGCATATATTCTTTTGAAAATTCACCCCATGAACCTATATAAGCCAGATCTACTATAACTAGGCTACAAAAATCTCAACAACCATTATATGCAACTGTGACTTGGACTTTTTTTTTCAGACTGTCTTCTAGTGATTTACTGGGTTTTTAAAACTTTCAAATTATCAGAAATTGGTGGTAGACACGAATTCACATTGTGAAGAAAATCAGCACAATCTCCCTTTTCTGTTCCAATGCATTCAGGAAAAACTTAAAAGTTCATTCTTGCAATTTAAAATTGTGGAACTATTACCATCATATTTCAAAAGCTATTCCAAAAATAGCTCTTATTTTGAGCTTGTTTTGCCAACTATAATTGCATTTTTTTTATCAAAACTCAAAAACCAACATAGACAAAAAACCATATCTGGTTCTCTCATTTATTTATTTTTTAAATCAAACTGGAGCATGCTATTTAGGTTTTTGAAACTTTTGAAGGAGAGATATTAAATGGAGAAGAAATAATAAGGCAAAGGTATGAAGCTTGCATTCCACAGATATATTGTTATACATCCAGCAACTGCAGCCAGCCTAATCAACAGAATGAGCTGTAGGGTATCACAATGACATCTAGAGGATTCCAGATTTTCTACATTCGTATTAAGGAATTTTTCTCAGTTTTCTTACCAATTTCAGTGTATAATTCAAATATTAGTTGTAGCAAGTCAGTAAAATTCAGACATCCAGGCGTTTCAGTGACATTTGGGAGATTAAAAGATAGAGTCCTGATTGTCCTTGTTAGTGAAATGAATGAGGAGTGGTCCACTTCCCCAATCATATCTATTGCATTCATGGAAATAATGTTAACTATGTGCAGAGAGAGCATGCAAGCAAGCTCTAGTTGCTAATGCATTTCTTGGCAAGCCTAGCAGTGGCAAATAATAAATCTTATTCCTCAGGTTAAAGTTTATATTCAACAAGATTTGTATGGCAGTAAGATTTGCTGGATAAGCAAAGATTTCTTCACCAATCTTCAAACCTTGGAGAATGAATTTGAGAATCTCTCTAGGGATTTTGGCTTTTTGAGCTAAAATTGTTACCTAATGATATGGTATATTCAATCAAAAAACAAGGTTTTCTACTTATGAGCTGAGTTCATGCTGGTTAGGAAAGCACAATTCCATGCCAAATATATAGCTAGTATTATATAAATTAAGAAGACAGCCAGATTCCCACAACACCTTAAAACAAGGGTTTTCAAACTTGGCAAGTTTAAGACTTGTGGACTTCAACTCCCAAAAATCCTCAGCTAACATAACTGGAGGAGGAACTCTGGAGTTGAAGTCCACAAGTCTTACAACTGTCAAGTTTGAAGACCCCTGCATTAAAAGAAAGATTGAGATCTTACTTTGAATCATGAAAAGCACAAGCACCATTTTATTTAGTTAAGCATCTTACACAAACCCAGTATTCTGTGCTCAAAGCCCTAGGCTTACATTCACACAACGCTGCTAAAATAGTTTTAACCACAGACCAATATTATCTCTGTCATAGCTGAGTGTCTTACATAACATTAAGCCACAAATTATGACTTGTAAACCATTAAAGCTTAGACTGATACATTGTCAAAATGAAATACATCAAATTACAACTTATAGCTCTGTGTATACTCAGCCACTGTAGTTAGTAAACCACAGAACATGGTCATTAGTTTTGAGAAATCTTCAATACTATTTTTTTAATTTAAAAAATTTGGGGGGGGGGGGTGCTACATTGGAACCAATCAGAAATTCAGCTAGGATGACCAAATGCAAAATAATATATTTCTTCATCCTATTAAACTGTGCAAAAGAGGGATCAAGAAAAGTCAGGACTGCAGCTGTCAACATATGATAGATACCCCACTCTTTGTTATGTGTTTTGTATGCAAAAAAACAAAACAAACTGAAACGATTTTGGTTTGTTGTCCCTGAATCTTAGCTTTTTTGCAGAAAAGACAGCTTCACTTTGTGTGTGATTTTTTTCATGCAAGTTTAATTTGGTAACCTTCCCTAATTTTATCCACCTGGTCAACTGTGAATGGTATTGAAAAAATTAAGCAGGGTTGAACCTGATTAGTATTAGGATGGAAAAGAACAAGGGAATTATAGATCTGGTTAAAAAGCATCCCTGAAAAGCTATCACTTATTTGAAAAAGCCCCCATGGATACCCAGCTGGTCCTCAACTTAGTGATTCAAGTTACTTATGACCTGTCTTTGAAGCTACAACCATCATACTACCTCTATGTTCACATGATTCACTTAATGAACACTTATTTGGGCTCTTTATTTATTATTGATTCTTGTGCATTTTGGCCACCCCATTTTCAATTAGAATAAAGTACAATTCATTTAAGTGCGATCTCTTGGAATACAGTCAGCTGTAATCTTCAAAAGTAAATGGTATAACAGTTATCAGTAGAACGGTTCAGAAAAGTAAAAAATCCCACTAATTTTGCAGGTTAACAAAAGCAAACATTCCTTATTTCAGCCTTCATGTTTTATGATTATCTGATGAAGTGGAAAAACTTTGAAAAAAAAAACTATGACTGTTTATGAGATACATATCAATTTTTACTGTGTCATCATCTTGGATCAAAATAAGCACTACATTAGATAACATCTAAGAGAAATCCAGACAGGTTTCCAACTGTGCACTTAACATTACGCAGAGTATAAGGTGGTTGTATCAAATACTGCCTGTGACATCTATGGACTTTGCTTTAGAAGCCCAGCATAGTGAACCAAAAAAACCCTGAATGTCAGCTAATAAGTTTCATCATTTTCTTAAACTATGTGACATTAAGGAAGTCATTAGTTTTCCCACTAGAAAAATGTTGTGACTTTAATAACAGCATGTGCAGATGTCATTAGGGAACATCAAGATTAATCTCAGTAACTAAAGAAAAATATTGAGTTTTGTTTTGTTTTTCAGAAACTCCCTTAGACTGAAACAGTTATAAACATTTTATTACTGATTCATTATTAATGCAATAGAGGTTAGGGGATAATCATAACCAATAGACATATTGTTGCCCATCGATCAAGATAAATTGTCCATCTGCTGTTTAAAGTGTGAATGGGGTCAGTTTGATAGGGATAGAGATTGTATGGGACATCACTAGGAAAATTCAAAACTATTGAAAGGATTTAGAAAGTAAGAAATATCTGGCCAGTGGCAAATAACTTCCAATATCATTGCTAAGAAAATTGCCTGAATGTGTCCAAAAAATTAACAAGTGTGAACCTCTGTTCAAAAAAGACTTAACCTCTCAGCTTCATATTTTAAGTGCTTCTGTTCTTTTTGTAAGATGGAATATATGGAGAAGAGACTGAAATAACTGCATTTATTTTAGATTTCTCAATCAGTTATGAGTCATTCCGGAACACATATTTTGCAACTATATTTGAAGTAAAAACAATGGGAATATGATAATACAGATACTCTGGAAAATATAACTACTTGTCCATAGGAAAGGTTCAGTCTTCTTGAGATTCTACGCACAGATGCTATTCAAACCAGAATCTAATTGTCATAATAATATTGAAGGAAATAGCTTTACATTTTTGAATCAGGAAAGTAGGAATTTAGGGAAGGAAGCTGGAACAAATTTCTGTCTCAGTTGGATGTGCAGACACCGTGTGTGTGTGTGTGTGTGTGTGTGTGTGTGTGTGTGTGTGTGTGTGTGTTGATAGACAGATATAGATAGATATACATATTGCTGAGATATGCACAGATCAATGTTTTTTAGCCTTGGCAACTTTAAGACAGGTGGATTTCAACTCCCATAATTTCCCAGCCAATAATACCTAAAGAATCATCTTATTAAGTCATCTTATTAGAATTATTATTCCATACCTTAACATTTCTAAAGCTGAGAAACACTAGTGTAGACTATAATTTTGTAATTTTGCAGCAAACTTTGAGAGAATTATAATGCTGAATGACCATGCATAATAAGGGTAAAATAAATTTTAAAAAGAAGCCTGTTTCAATATACTACCCTCTTGATACTTCATCTTTATTATTTCTTTATTTCATCCTCAAGAGGAACACATTCCTGGTCCTTCCCTCCCCCTTAGCAGCCACTTGATGCCTCTCTGGTGGTGTTACAAGATCCACCCTGCTGCATTAGCCGAAGTGTTGCCCTTTCACGGATCCAGGCATAAGGCCAGTAACCTTCCCACTGTGCAGGCAGCATGGCTGTGCACAGGCCAGCATATTTACAAACACCTTTTCTCTGCTTTGCAGCTCCAGCAGCTGCTACAATGCCAGGATGACAAGGGTGACAAGATCCCTTTCCAGACCCTTGACATCTTTCTCAGAGCATTTTCCATTCTCTCTCTCCTTCTTTGGTGAATGGATATCAACAGGCTGTCCTGTATCATTCTCCCGGGGAAAATGCAAATATCAGGATGTACTACAAATGGATCCTTTCCCGATCAAGGCAATGTCTCTTTGCAGAGCCAAGGGTCATGACTTTGTTTTTTACTTCCTAACTAGAACAAACATGCCCTGGCAAATATTTTTTATGACCTTTCCTTGTGATACTGCTTTTATCTCATCCTCTGCCCAAAGCAAAGGTAGCTTGACGTTATCTAGCTGTTCCAGTTTTAAAAGCAGTTCCCTAATACAATTTTTTGCTGGGGATACAATTTGATAGAAGAGAACAGAACAGAATTCTTTATTGGCCAAGTGGAATTTGTCTTTGGTGCTTAAGCTCTCAGTGTACATAAAGAAAAAATAAAATACATTAATCAAAAATCATAAGATACAACACTATCACTTAGTGATAGTCATTGGTTACTAATAAGCAATCAAATCATAGTAGGAAACAAATAAAACTATAAATTGTAAAGATACAAACAATACAGTTATAGTCATAAGTGGGAAGAGATAGGTAATAGGAAGGATGGGAAGAAGAATAGTAACACAGTTTTACTAAATAGTTTTGACAGTGTTATGGGAAATCAGTTATTTAGCAGAGTGATGGCATTTGGGGGGGAAACTGTCCTAGTTGTTCTGGTTGTACCACAAGGCTAGTTGTTCAACCTCCCATCTGCATGCAGATTAATCGTTGTCTCGAATGAGACCAATCACTGTTGTATCATCTGCAAACTTTTAGTACTTTAACAGAGGGATTCTTTGAGATGCAATCATTGGTATATAGAGAGAAGAGAAGTGAAGAAAGCACACAGCCCTTGAGGGCTCCTGTGCTAATTGTATATATATCTGATGTGATTTTGCCTAGCTTCACCTGCTGCTTCCTGTCTGTTAGGAAGCTTATCATCCATTTACAAGTGTGGTCAAGTACAGCTAGCTGATTCAGTTTAGTTAGAATATCTGGAATGATGATATTGAATGCTGAGCTAAAGTCTACAAAGAGGATCCTTGCATAGGTCTTTGAGATTCAAGATGTTGTAGGATGTAGTGAAGCGTCATATTAACAGCATCATCTGTCAATCTATTGGTTTGTTTGATATGATTGGTTTGTTGTTGGATTGATTATGTGCTGTCAAGCCCTTTTCAACTCATAGTGACCATAAACTAGGCTTTCAAGTTTCCAGTTGTGTACTCAGCGTGGTGAAGTTGAGATTGCAGGCTGAAATTTGCCCAATTCTTATTGTACATTTTTGGGTGCTGCAGGCACCCAAAATTCTCAATCATCCAATTCATAGTTGTCTCAAAAGTGCTTTTTTCAAAAGGCATCTGGATTTTTTCCCCTTTGTTTTTCTGTTTTTGTTATTTTTTGAAGACATTCTGTTTCCCTCTAGTCCGTAATCACTGCCTGTCAGCCATACTAGAAGGATCAGATGAGAAAATCATCTTCACAGGAAGGCTAAATCTGTTTCTATTTGTTGGAAGAAAATATCCTTCTGAGTTCAGTTCTAAGTGGGGGAAAAGACACTGGAAACATGGAAATTGTTTGGAAAGATGGTTTAATGGTGGACAGGATCACATGCCTTGGAGCTCCTGAGCAAAAAAAGAAAGAAATGCTGAGAGTCCCTTAGTTTTATGCCCTCTGTTGGGATTTGAATTTGAGCTTGTATTCTGATTGCTTGTCAGACTCCCATGGGGCCATGCAGACATAACTCTGTAGGCTGTCCAAAATCCCAGGCTTGGTTGAGCCTTGCTGAATGATGATGTAATGAAAGGGCTTTGGGCAATTTCTATTATGGCTCTACCTGTAGTAGATCTTCCTATGTAAAATAGACTGACCCAGGCCTTACTGGCCCATTAATAAAGGTGGGAGGGGCTGAGTTCCTGCCTCTCTGAATTTCTACTTCTCTTTTAGTGGAAATATTCTGCCTTTTTAGTACATCCTAAAATATTTCATTTTTCTAGGAGAGGGGTGGTTTATAACTTCCAACATATTAACATTGGCTATTGTAGAAGAACCTTGAAAGTTGGATTGTGCTGTATCTGTCCTTTTATAGATCATTGAATCAGAAAGGTGTCTGTCTAAGCAACTTCCAAGCGTTAGCTCATTTCATCTCCCTTTGCCAAGGTAATACTTCTTGCAGAATTTCATCAAGATCATCTTTCTTACCCTTTTCATCAGCAATCAACAACCCCAATCCATGGATCGGCACTGGTCCGCTGCATGCCAGAAACCAGTCCATGCAAACAAGTGAAGCTCTATCTACAGTGTGCAGTTAGCACACAAAACCACGTCCCCTCCTGTCCACACAAAAACTTTTCTCCGTGGAACCAGTCCCTGGTGCTCAAAAAGTTGGAGGCTGCTGTTCTACATAGAATTTCATCAATTTTTATAGGACAGCCTGAGAAAACCTGAACTAAAGGATTAGCTGAGAATCAAGTAGATAGAAAATTACAGTAAAAGCTTAGCAAAAGAAAAAAAAAAACCTTAAGAGTAAAATACAGTAGAGTGTCTATGGAGATTCTCAGTTATCCAGGTCATGGTTGTCTCAAAGGTGCTTTTTCAATAGGCAACTGGACCAGTGATGGGATTCAAAAATTTTAACTAATGGTTCTGTGAGCATGGCTTGGTGGGCGTGACAGGGGAAGGATACTGTAAAACCTCCAGTCATAGGTTGTATTTGCCAGTTCTTCAAACTACTCAAAATTTCTGCTACCGGTTCTCCAGAACTGGTCAGAACCTGCTGAATACCACCTCTGAACTGGACCTCCTGGTTTTTCTTTGAAGACATTTCACTTCTTATCCAAAAAGCTTCTTCAGCTTCTTAGATGAGAAATGAAACAACTACAGTACAATTCATCAGAGTGATACTATTTGTATAACTGGAAAGAGGATAATAGGAAGAAAATATTGATGCAACAAATGTGTTATTTTAAATCTTAACATTGTGGGACATCTTGATAAACTTAATCCTTTTATGAGATGCTAACTGTGTGTTGATAAGATTGGATATCAATCCAGACAGAACTCCAAAATATAGGTTGCTTACAGGTGTGGGATTCAAATTTTTTAACAACCGGTTCTGTGGGCGTGGCCTAATTTGTGGGTATGGCTTGGTGGTCATGTGACTGACTAGGTGTGGCTTGATGGTCACATGACTGGCTGGGTGTGGCTTGTATGTAAATATTGCAAATATTTATGTAAATATTGAATTTTTTATTTTAAAAAAAGAGCAACTTTTACCCAAAACCAGGCAAAGCAGGCAGGCAGATTGAGTTGCCCGCAGAATCATAGATTCACTCAGAGCTCTACTTTTCTGCAATCTGCTACCTGAGTGTGCACTGCAAAATAGAAGCTTCAGTCCTAAGGAAGGTTCAGCTCTGCTTTTAGATTAGCTAGAAAGCAAGAAATCCAACAATTTCCTGCTTTCTAACTAATCTAAATATTCCAACACAGCTGATAGTAAGAACAGCTGATAGTCAGGAAGAAACAAAGGAAAAATAGCAACTTACCAAAAATTAGGCAAAGGCACAATGCAGGCAAGTTGGATGGTGCGCATGCCAGGTAAGGAGTGAGTGGATCGGGAGGGGAGGGGTCAGCCAGTGGTGCGATTTGCCAGTTCTCTAGGCAGAATCATAACAACCGGTTCTATAGAACTGGTCCGACCAGGTAGAATCCCACACCTGGTTGCTTAAATTAAAAATACTGCAGGGGATAACTTCTAACTTTAAAAAAAATCTAAAAGTAACTTTTTTTACTGTTCCTAGGGGAAACAGCAATCAGTTTTGTTTCTAAATTACTTTTTCCTCATTTCCCATTAAGAAATGATAAGCTGTATGCATAGTTACGTGGCAGTCCGTCATTGATACTGACTGACCTCAAAAGGTGAAGCAGATCCAGACATTGTTTGGACTTGAACAGACATCATTAGGAGATTTCAAGGTTGTGTACATCATTGGAAAATTGAAATAAATACCCTGGAAGATGTGTCTGGTAAACCACGTATGTATCATTGTCAAGAAAATTATATGAAAGTGTCTGTAATATTACCTAGAGCTATAGTGAAGTGGGGTTTACATTAATAAATCTTGCACCTGGAAACAGTTTTAGGTTCTTCTTTCTGTTTGAATGTGGTACAAGCTTCCCCCCTTCGAACGTTTGGGAGAAATGCTGAAGATTGATGTAGAAATGATTGAGAATGCTTGGAAGAAGAAGCAGTAGGGCAAAGATAGCTTTCATCAGAGGCAATAATTCACTCTATTTGGAGACATCAGAAAAAAGTAGAAAACACTCCAACCCCAGCAGAAAATACATTGTCTCCTGGATTTTAGCTCTCTGATGTCAAGAATTTGGTTCTTGTCTGCTAGGGATTCTGAATCCTCAAGCCAACCCTTGGCTCCTGAAAAATATACTTAGATAGAGTTTCATTGTGGTGTAATTATTAATTTTCTGAGGGAATTCATTGCAAAGCAAAAAGAGTAACAATAAAAGTAAGTACAAAATGTATATTGAAAAAATGTTATTTGAAGGACAGTGTCTCCCTCATTATATCCACCTGGGATCTAGCCTACCAGGATGTTAAGGCAAGATATGTTGCACATCCCATCTATTAGATATGTACACCTAGTGAGACCACAATAAAGGGCCTTCTTGCTAGGGACATTTCCATAGATCATCAATACTCCAGTGGAAGGATTAGATCCTACATTATTTTTCTAAAAGGCCTTGAATACATGATTTTGTCAGCCGGCCTGGTGGCCCTGAATTGAGATGGAGCCACTCAAGTGATTGATCTGATTGTGTTGTTGCTGCCATTGGGGAAGGGTGGGTCAATGGGTGATGGTTTTCATATTATGGTTTTATATTGTAAGCTGCCCAGAGTTACCTGTGAGAGGTGGGCAGCCATATAAACATATTTGTTTAATAAACACAATGAATGGATGAATAAATGAATGAATGAATTGAAATGAATGGTGTTATACTTTCATAATGCATATAGAAAAGATGATAGGCACAGTGGAGGAGCTTGAAGAAAGAAAATGCCTTAGAGTTCAGAGACACCTATTAAAATAAAAAGAGAATTTATCTCTGTCCCTTGCTGTCATGATATATATATAACTGAACTGCAAAAAAATGACATTTCTTTTTTTAATCAAATTACTAAAAATGTTTATCAACATCTCTAGATTATCTGTAAAACAACCATTCTCAATCTCTAGAAATATTAGGCCACAACATTGTAATTCTTAACCATTTTGGCTCAAGATTAACTGATCCAGAAGGTGCCAATCTAGAAAAAGCTATCTTGTGCTTCTTTAGAAAAAAAAAAGCATGGTTTGTTTGAGAAAAACAATGTACAGGCACAAACACATACACGAATGGGCTTCCTGTTGTGTTCATATGACTGGTAAACCCAAGCTGACTGAGCTTAGATAGATAAGCCTGTTCAAAATTAAATTTTGAAATCACATACATTCAACACATTGTGCTAAATCAGTGGTGTCAAACTCATGGTCCATGGGCTGGATGCATTATGCACTGGCCACGCCAGATTTAGCAAAGGGGAAAAAAGTCGTGATACATCATGTGACACCACCATGACGTTGTGAGTTTGATACCCCTAAACTAAATCATTGTGGCAAGATTAATTTTTATTTACATGCAAAGGATCCAGTAAGCAGGGCGATTAAGTAAAATGAGTGAGATGACAATTATTATATTAGTTAGTCAATTCATATAATTGCCTCTCAAAATACCATTTTGAAAAAAAATATTTAAAAGACAGAAAAAAATTAAAAAGAGACTCAATTTGGATTAATGTGTTTCACAACCATAGCAACTGTAAGATATTTGGACTTCAACTCCCGTTGAACTGAACTCTGGGAATTGAAGTCCTTCCCTCTTAAATTTGACCAGATTCAGAAACTTTGTTGGGGTGTCAAATTGGTGGCCTGCAGGCCCGATGCATAACATGCAAGCCACATCCACCCCAGCTTCACTAAGGGAAAAATGTCACAATATGTCACGTGATAGCAACATGATGCCATGAGTTTGATACCCGGGGTCTAACGGTTATGGCACAGAGTTAAAATTAAGAGACTGTGAGTTCTAGTTCCACTTTAGGCATGACTTTGGACAATCACATTCTCAGTCCAACTTACCTCACAAAGTTGTTGTTTTTGGGAAAACAGGAGAAGGAAAAAATATTAGATATATTCGCCTCCCTGAGTTATTTATAAAAATAATAAATAGGATAACATAATATACATAGTTCTAATTCAATGATATCTTGACTTTTAAATGTTGGTTGGTTGGCTGGTTGGTTGGTTGGCTGGTTGGTTGGTTGGTTGGTTTTAAAAGTCAGGATGCCATTGAATTAGAACTATAATAACCAGCGGTGGGTATCCCTGATATTTATTTATAGGAGGCTGCCTGTGAATCTTATTTGATTTTTGTCTCTATTAAATCTATATTAGATTATACTATCAATTTTCACCTTTTGTTACTCCTGGCCTGAAACTTTGCCATTCATATTTTGGTAATTATACTAGAGATATAAAAGAAAATCCATGTGTAGCTCTAGATTTGCAAGTTTTTCATCTCTGCTGTTAAAAAAGCACATAAATAGAAAATTAAGCTAAAATCAAGCAAATATGATTATAATGTGTGAAACCAGTAGTTGACTAGGTTCACATATTGTGCTAAACCATGGATTTTTAAGCATGGCTTCTTGACTAAACTGTAAACAATGGTTCGCAAACCCCAATGGTACAATGACACCCTAAGCTGAAACCAGATAAACTGCATTTTGGCTTACTAGTATATATGATTAGGATCACTATATATCATTAGGAGCAAGGTCTGAAATAACATTTTGCTAAATGAAAATGATATATTTTCATAATTTAAATTCCAACTTACTAACAACACAAAAATATTTACCTTTATGTTTTATAATCATCTTAAACATGATCACATGCAGTGATTTAGACTCTCATAATAAAATCAAACCATTCAACAGATATACGTTGAGCACTATTGTAAATTATCCAATGAATAGCATTTCTTTTCTTTTTCTTTTTTGCAAATACATAATAATGGGGGGGCTGTCTTTTGTCCCACTTTTTCCCTCTACCCCCTCTCCAGTCAGATAAATTTCAGCTCAGATGGCAGTTTTAGCAGCCATGTCTGCTCGCCACGGCCGATCCAGGTAGGTAAGTACTTGGCGGATGGGGCCACGTTTGGTAGGCTCCAGGGCTAAAAGATTTTGTAACATAGCAATGCAATCTTGAGACAGAGGACGCCAGTGAAATGGCAGATCTTCATCTGAACCTGATTCTTGCCATATCACAAAGTCATCAAAAAAGGAATCCTCGGGTAGAGTCTTTTCCCAAGGAAAGTAGCCAGTGAGCAAGCAGAAGATCAGCACCCCAAGAGCCCAGGCATCAAGGCTGGCATCAATGGGTAGGCCTGGAGTGCCAGCAGTGCCACGGCTTAGTTCAGGTGCAGTGTAAGGGATGACCCCAGTCACAAGCTGCAGCAGAGTGCCCTGAGGTCGGGTCAATCCAAAATCTGTCAGTTTGATGCAGTGACAGTGTCGGTCGAAAAGCAGTATATTCTCTGGTTTAACATCTCGATACACCAGGCCCCGGCTGTGTATAAAGTCCAATGCACTCACCAGTTGCTTGGCACAAAGCTTGGCTGCCTTCTCAGGAATGCCTGCCTAGATGAATTAAAGAACATTTTTTTACTCCATTAGTTTTTCTCAATGTTCTATAACAGTGTTGGCAACTGTAAGGTGTGTGGATCTCAACTTCCAGGATTCCCCAGCTAGTCAGAATTTTGGGAGTTGAAGTCCACACACGTTAAAGTTCCATGATTGCACAACACTGGTCTATAACATTTAAAACTCACACCTTTTTTCTATACTTCAACTCATCTCAATTGGACTTTAAAATCAATTGGACTTTAAAATTGGACTTACTCTTAATTTTTTTCAGCATCACATGATTCTACTGAAAAAAGCTTTCACAATTCTTTTGAAATTGGAATTATGATCATATTTTATGGTCAAAGTTCAAAATTACAAGTTTGGAAAATTCAAAATACCTCATCTCGTACTTTGTATTTGACCCATAGTTTATAACATATTCTGTGTTGATTGGTTGACTTGTTCCTAGTTGATTTTGAAAAATTCAACTTTATATACTGTTTTTAAAATTAATAAGTTAGTAAATAATTTATTGAATAATTCTCCTGATTATTTTAAATTTGCTATGATCACAGCAATACATACATACCTTAAAATGAGACAGAACAGAATAACAGAATTGGAAGATTCCTTTGAGGTCTTCTAGTCCAACCACCTGTTCAAGTAGGAAGCCCTATACCATTGCCCTATATCACTTCAGACAAATGATTGTCCAATCTCTTCTTAAAACCTTCCAGTGTTGGAGCATTCACAACTTCTGGAGGAAAGTTGTTTCACTGACTAATTGTTCTGTCATAAAATTTCTTCTTAGTTCTAGGTTGCTTCATTCCTTAAATTAGTTTCCATCTTATCCTGCCTTTAGGTACTTTGGAGAATAGGTTGACCTCCACCCCACTTTTTCATAGCAACACGTTACATATTGGAACACTGCTCTCATATTACCCTTAGTCTGTCTTTCCATTAAACAAGACATACCCAATTCAGAAATTTATGTTTTAGCCTCTGGTCCCCTAATCTGTTTCCAGAGTCTCAGCATCTTTTTTACACTGTGGCCATCAAAACTGGATACAATGTTCCAAATGTGATTTTATCAAGACATTACAAAGTGGCATTAACATTTCACAAAATCTTGATTCCCTCCCTCTGTTAATGCAGCCTAGGACAATGCTGGCTTTTTTGGCAGCTGCAGCACACAGCTGGCTCATAGTTAAGTAATTGTCCATTAGGATTCCAAGATCCCTCTAACAGTTACTACTATTGAGCCAAGAACCATCTGTATGCGTTTGGTTTTTCTTGCCTAAATGTAGAACCTTACTTTTTTCATCACTGAATTTCATTTTCTAAAATAGTGCCCAACATTCAAGTCATTATTATTATTAAAATCTAAAATTAACAAATTGCAGATGTTAAAACATATAATAAGTCTAATATCTATTAATAATACTAATTTTTTAAACCTTGAAATGTAAAAATATGCCTTACCTTGGGCTTGATAATAGAGATAAGGTCTCGATGGAGGGCTGCTTCATAGAGAAAACCATAATGCTGACTGGATTCTATAGCAATGCCAAACATGCCAATGATGGCAGGATGTGGAGAAAGTGAGAGTGCCACACAGTATTCATATAAGAAATTCTGGAGCTTGGTGCTAGATTTAGGTAGTAGCTTGAGAGCCATCGGGGTCCCTGAGAGAAGTTGGGTGGGGATATAGATAAAATCAAGATCTTCATTTTCCAATAATCAGAAGTTTTTTTCCTGTCTTTTGATGTGCAATTTCAAACAACTATTCCAGTAGTGTTTTCTGTATGCAAAGTCACCAAAATTTGAGATCACTGAGACAGGTTGTCCTCAACTTATAATTATAATTGAACCTGGAATTATAGTTCACAAATCATTATGATCATAAGTCAAGCCATCACATGAACAGTTTGAAGTTATGACCATTAAGTGAAAACATGGTTATTAAGTGAATTCCTTTTCCCTAAGGGATGTTTTTGCCAGAAATCAGAAATAAATGCCAAAAACTGGCAGAAATACATTACAAATTGGAGTCACATAATCATGAGACACTGCAAACAATCGTAAAGGTAAGTGTGTTGCCAAGCACCCAAAATGTGATCACCCAATCATTGGGGTTTGTGTGGGTGTCATAACTCTGAAAACAGGTTGGAAGTATGTATAGGGAATGTCTGCTGTAACTTTGAATGGTTGTTAAGTTGTAAATCAAAGAGTACCCATACACCCTATATCAATAAATGTATTTCCATTATAGATAAATGGACAAGTACAGTCTAGATTTTTCATTTTTTAAGAATATTTTTTTCAAAATATGGTAATATAATTCTGAAATTATAATGTTTTAAAGTTCAGGTCAACAGTGGTTTAGCTAACATAACCTAATATTTCAGCTCCAAATTAATAAGCATTTTTAAAAAGACACAACTATATATAATTACAATTTGCACGGGGGTTGGGGCTGCTGGGAGAAGTTAATAGATTAAATGATTGCACCTAAATGTTAAGAATTATATTAAGTGCTAAGAATAACTCAAAAAAAAAACAGATTTGTTTTCATACTCAGAGAGAAACTGATTTTTAACAATTTCCTTCCTCTTTCTGTAATTTTGTTATTTCTTCTTTTGTTTCATCAGTATACTAAACATAATTTTTACCATTACATATATTTAAATATACAATAAAATTTACCATTTTGTACTGCCATGTGCACCATGTGTGTGATGTTAAACTCTTTCAGTCTCTATTTTTTTTAAAAAAATATGCATGGAATGTATATGGTGATCAAATCCTTGTGACGAAAAGGAAACAGGTATCCAGTTGAATTCTTGCCTAATCCATTCCAGGCCCACTTTTTGAAGAGCCTGAAATATAGCATCCTGTACAAATCCTTGAAAATATTATTTTATACACTATATTAAATATTTTGCTGAATCAGTAATTTCATTTTTGTTCCTTCTCAATTCTTTTCTATTCAGATTCTAAGGTATAGAATCAAAAAAAAAATTCCAGTTCAGGAAAAAAACACTGTAAAATCAGTATTTAAATTTCTGCTAAACCACATCTGCAAAAGAATTAGACAAGCAATAGGAATTCCCCTTCACATCTTTGAAGAATTCTTGAGTTGAGAAACAAGGGCTAGAATAAAACTCTGTTCACAGAATAGATATTATATATGTGGGTACAGATGTGCTGTTATAACCAAAACCTGACTCATCTGAAGCAACCAGATCACTTGAAGATCCAACATAATTGTATTGGAATGAATGTAGGCAATCATATACTATATATCAGACAATCAGTAAAGCTTTGATACTTGGCCATGAGTGGCCATGAGCAACAGCAAAACCTGTGTGTGTGTGTGTGTGTGCGTACGTGTGTGTGGGATGTGTGTGTAATTGATTTATTTGTATCCCACATTATTTTTACAAATAGCTCTAGGCAGCAAACATATTCAACACCCTACCTAACAGGTGTCAAACTTGAAGTATCACATTGCTGTCACATGATGTTTTGTGACATTTCCCATTCATGGAGCTGAGATGGGTGTGGCCTGCACATGACGCATCAGGCCTGTGGGCTGCCAATTTGACACCTCTGCCCTACCTCCTCAACACAACAACAAATTGGATTAAGCTGAGAGAAAAAGACTAGCTCAAAATTACTCAGCTGTCTTTCATGGCTAAGGCAGGACTAGAACTCATGGTCTCACATTTTTTAGCCTGGTGACTTAACCACTAGACCAAACTCTTTTTCTACTAGGTCAGCATGGCAGCTACACTATCTCAGTTAATAGATAGTGGTAATAAATAGATAATAATTGGGTTTACTGAGTTACAGGTTCCTAACTATGTCTTCTCCCAATCGCCACCTGGAGTCAGTTCAGCTTGCTATGAATATTTTCTTATAAGGGCACTTTAAGCACTTCATGTGCATTGGTAGTGGGGGTGGAGAGACTTGGGCTCAGTAGTGAATGCACTTTACATTTGTACAGTGGAGGGGGAGATATGTGTACTCTGACCATCGTAGCCAATTGCAGCATTATTTAGTTTTAAATTAAAAACTTGGCTCAAATAAGTGACAGCTCATAAAATTAGTGGGTATTTATCAGAAAATCTTTGTTGTTTTTGTATTTGTAACAACGATCTGGTGGCTTTTGGCAATAAATTATTTTGTATATCACCCTAAGCCACTCTAGGATATTGTCTAAAAACACAATTGCACAAGATATTGGAAAAGTATCATTAATCCCAATATCAAAGATTGGAAATGTAGGACTGATTAATTTTCAAAAAGATTTTATTATTTTTACTTATCAAAAATAATGTTTCTCTTTGATGTAAAATTCATGTTTTGCAAATGTATAAGTGATCATGGTTTATATCAATTTAATAAACATAATTATTGACATGTTTTATTTCTTGTTTTTCTTTTGGTATTTTATCTTAATCATTAATGTGTTGGGTATTTACGTATTATCACTTTTAAATTTTGCCTTTACATATTGTCTTCTCTGTATTTCAGTAGACACACACACACAGGGAGAGAGAGAGAGAAAGAAACACACATGTATACATATGCGCAGCTAAGGATTTAGTAGGTGGAAACATGCAGAACCCTGAGGAATTCTGGGAATTGAAAGTCACACATGTGAAAACTGCCATGTTTGAAAACATTGATATAGAATCACTAGCTATATGAATCAATCTGTTTTTCTCAAAAGCCACTGTAATAGAAACTATTTTCCATTGAAACTGAATACCTGGCTGTTATTCAGCTGGGTGTCAAAATATTATTAACTAGTATGTCAAATCAGTATAAAGCAGGGCAGCCTAACCTGAAACTCCAGTACTGCATACATTCCCTATAGCTTTGGGTATATCCTAAGTATAGAAGAGCTTTCTCTCTAGCTCGCTTTAATGTCCTGCTCTCAGCACTACTAGATGGGCGATTTAAGAGGCTCCCGATTAACAAGCGGCTATGCCCTGTGATAGAGCTGAGGTTGAAACTGTGGAGCATGTCCTTTTATATTGTCCTATGTATAACGCAGGCAGATCTAAGTTACTGTCTCTCCTTGGAACAGACCCTTCTAGACCCAATGTTAGCAATTTATTCTTATATTGTCTAGGGGATGGCTCCTCATACGTTACTTCTCAGGTTTCCAATTTTTTTTTAAGAGCTATAACCATCAGAGGAGAATGCTGTAATTCCC
Source organism: Bungarus multicinctus (assembly GCA_023653725.1). NCBI lineage: Eukaryota > Metazoa > Chordata > Lepidosauria > Squamata > Elapidae > Bungarus > Bungarus multicinctus. Next base: position 114,712,745 of record CM042840.1, read on the forward strand.
CTTAGTCAAGTTTTTGTGACCAATTGTTCATGATTAATTTTCCCATGTTCTTCTTCGTTGTACTTGTGTTTTGGTCTGTGATTGCAAATAAAGTAATAATTTAAAAAATTAGCTTTGGGTATATCCCATCTTCACCTCAATCAAATTTCAACTTTTCAGGTGATAGAAGGAAGACATTTTAAGTAAATGTACAAACATTGTATTAGATATATTTAATTGATTTATATTTTATTTTTGATTTCTCCATCTTCATGTCCTAATTGTTGTGGTTCACCAGCAGATGGCAGTGGAATTGGACAGTGGGGAAGAATAGGGACCAGTCAGGGAGTTTGGAGAGGACTTGGACAAGGGTCCTGCATTCGATGCAGAGATGGGGCCAGGATTATCTGGGTGTTGACTCCGGAGCCTCTGCAGTCTCACAGCAGCAAGGCCAAGGAACAAGGGGAGCCTGTTCCCAGTGCGCATGTGTGGCAGAGCTGCTGGAAGGCAAGAACAGCTGAGACAAAAAAAGCAACTCAGGAGTAAGGCTTGGAGGTGATTGCCCCTCCCTTAAGGTATAAAGGGCAGGCAAAGGTGACAAAACCTTTGTAGGAAATAAAAGTGTTTGTTCCATTCAGATTAATCCTTGAAGCTCTATGTGGACTTTGTACTTTGGTTAGTTTTTTATAATTCATTTGGCACCCTAGTTGTTGGCAGCAATTCAAAGGAAAGAAAGATGGGTGCTTATCGCGAAGGGACTATTTGGGACTCATTACCAGCTGGGAATGAAAATAATTCCCAGCATTGAAATAAAACAAGAATTGTTTTTACTAAGTGTATGCTTAATTATGGTCTTGGGAAGCCTTGGTCAGAACACTAGTCCTGCATTCAAAAAAACCCTCTTCAGTCCAAATAGAGCACCAGTTTGGTCCAGGGACATCAGACTAGAATGCGGGAAGACTGTAAATTCTAGTGCCATTTTAGTCATGAAAGTCATTTGGGTGATTTTGGGCCAGTCCCTCTCTCTCAGTCCAATCCACTTCACAGGGTTCTTATTGTGGGGAAAATAGGAGAAGGAATATGTGTAGTGGATATCTTGGCTGCCTTCAGTTATTTGTAAAAATAATAAAGGTGGGAAACAAAAAAATTAAAAATGGTTTAGTGAAAAAGAGAGTACAGTTGTTCGACCATACAAGCAATATTTACCTCTTTGCCTGTGCATCACCAGGACCACCTGGCCATATTTCCCCTTGCCCAGCTCCTTGATGATTTGGTAGTGTTCTGCTACTTCCATGTGCACCAGACTCTGGGCAGTAATCTCCAACATATCAGTGAGACGAGCCTGTGCCTCCATGCCCAAAGTACGATTCATGGTGAAACCCTACGACAAGTACAAAGAAGTTGGTGGACTTTATCTTATTGCAATAGTATGTGAAAATGATCTCAAGGGATGGGGAATTGAGATAGCAATAGCACTTAGACTTATATACCGCTTTATAGTGTTTTACAGGCCTCTCAAAGCGGTTTACAGAGTCACCATATTTCCCCTAACAATTTGGGTTCTCATTTTACCTACCTTGGAAGGATGGAAGGCTGAGTCAATCTTGAGCCTGATGGGATTCGAACTACCAAATTGCAGTAGGAGTAGCTTGCGGTACTGCACTTTAACCACTGTAGCCACTGAGGCTCTGAGATGGTGCCTAGGGAATGATCAGATAAGATAAGAAAGGAGCATTCAGTGCCTTAATGGTTAGAGAGGAGTTATACCCATCCTAATTCACCAGACAATTAAAGTGACTGTCAGAGATTTGTAAACCAGACAAGAAACATGATTAGATGAGTTAATTGTACATCATTGTCAGTCTTCATTAACTGTATTTTGTGGGACTGAAATTGTTGTGTCTGCACAGGCGCGGACACAGAGCATCCTGCCACAAGCAGTGCAGGAAGAATACTTCAAAGTTATTGGATGATGGAGTGGCAGGCAGCCGCTATATAAAGGTTGCCCACTAGCCATTATCTTTTGTTATGGTTACATTGCTGCTGAGCTTACCTCAAACAAACAAGTGTTGCAGATCCTCGGCTCTGGGTGTTTATTCCGATCCCCTGATGCAATAGAAATCTGCCATCTCTTTTAATGGTTTTAGTTTGTAATTTTTATTCATGAACTCTGCATGCTCCAATGTGCATCATAATATGAAATAAGAAATATTTTAATTTTCTTTGTAATTATAATTTTCTTTATGCCTTTCTACTTGCATTGTCCTACAGAATTACAAAATGGCAAAATGCACAGTTTCCCCTACCATGTTCTGTGTATTAAGAACATTAATGGCACCAACTGGAACTCCAGTGAAATATAATCAATTATCACCCATGAGTTTCTTTTCCTGAAACCCAAAAAATCTTCCTTTCAAGTCCTCTTTTTTTTTGGGGGGGGGGGGGGGGTGAAGGGGGGGGATATAATTGTTATTATTGTTGTTTGGTTTTGCTCCCTCTTATTACTTTCTGTCCAAAATTGTATTTACAACTTTATAGATTAGAAAAGAAAAATTGGATTTATTTATTCTGCATTCAGTACTTTAAGAATGAAATCTATCTGGGTCTATTAGACTTAACATAGATGTTGCTCATTTTTATTTAGTTTAAGATTCCTTTGGCAATACAAGAGGAAAAGAAAGTTAGTGTGCTCTTCCAACTTTCCAGCATATTGCAGTGAAACATCTGCTTTTAGGGGTCTTTTCCCCAGTTTCCTGAGAAACCAAAAGAGGAGAGACCTTTTTCTGTATTATTCTTGTACATGTACAGGCTATTTACTACAGATAACAATATTAGAGAAAAAACCCTTACAATTGACAAACATGCTCAGTTATCCTTAACTTGATCTCTTCCTCTTATTTTGAAAGATTTAAAATTTGATAAACTCGAGTTCTAAGTTTGGAAAGGGAAAAGGGAGGTGACTCCAAGGTCCCTTCCAACTTCTTTCCTATTCTCTCTCCGGATTGCCACTTTTCCCATGTGATGTGACCTTCCTATCCAGTGGTGGGATTCAAATATTTTTACTACCGGTTCTGTGGGCGTGGCTTGGTGGGTGTGACTTGGCTTAGTGGGTGTGATTTGGTGGGCATAGCAGAGAAAGAATACTGAAAATAACCCATTCCCTCCTCACTCCAGGAGGAAGATTACTGCAAAATCCTCCCTCCCCACTCCAATAACCTGCTTTCCAGCTTTGTTGTCTTGTGCAGGGACTCGAGAAGCAGAGAAGACATGGGGGTGGGGCCAGTCAGAGATGGTATTCCAAACTACTCAAAATTTCCGCTACCGGTTCTCCGAACTACTCAAAATTTCCGCTACCGGTTCTCCAGAACTGGTCAGAACCTGCTGAATACCACCTCTGTTCCTATCTAAGAGATGATTTTTCACTATGAAGTTATTCAATATATATAGGACTGGGTGAATCAATGCATAAATTGAATTAAGTTAGCCAGTCTACTGTACTCAGTTGGTGAGCTTTTACTGTGAAGCTTAAAGTCTTTCGGTTGTTTTCCTAGTCCAAACCAATACAGCAGCAATAATAAGGGAAATGCATTGGCAGTGTGTTTGATTTCCTTGAAAGTTTTTGTCCTACAATCTCTATGTGCCAATCATGGGGAGCTTGATATGCAGTTAGCTGTTTTCATGCAACCAAAACTACAATTTTTCATTCGTATGTTCTTAGAGCACCATATCCTATGAGTGGTCTCTCTCTCTCTCCTCATCCCCATTTCACACATGCAAACCTCCTTCCAAATTTAGCAATGCAGAATTTAGCAGGTTCATTAAGTATATTCACCTAAGATAATGGCCAGACCTGGGAAAACACACGACCGGGAGGTCTTGGAATCGGGGATGGTCAGATTGAAGATGGGGACTTCTTTCCAGGGGGAGAAAGGGATGGCTATTGACACAATTGACGGGAGAGGCAGATGTGGCATTAACAGGGGGCCATATCATACTGTGGGAGCTCGTCCCCGCTATTTACGAGCGGTGACGTGCTCCAACCCCCAGGTTATGTCCCACTCCCTGGGCTGTTCGAATGATCCGACCCCGGGCCTTCGGCTGATGTTATGCAACGCCAGGTCCATTATTAATAAAGCTCCCCTCATCTATGAATTAATTGAGGAGGGGGGAGCGGACCTGGCGGCCATCACCGAGACCTGGCTGGGACAAGAGGGGGGTGTTCCCCTGGTGGACATATGCCCGGCTGGGTTTCGGGTTTTTCATCAGCCAAGGGTCCAGGGGAGGATTGGGGGGGTTGCAATAATTATTCAGAAGGACATAGATCCTAGGGAATCCACTGTTCCTCAGACAACCGGATGTGAATCCCTGTTTGTGAAATGTGGTTCTGGGGTTCAGATGGGTATATTGATCACGTACCTGGCTCCCTGCTGTGTGACATCCACCCTGCCTGAGCTCCTTGAGGTTGTAACCAGCCTAGCGGTTGAAACCCTAGGCTGATGGTCATGGGGGATTTCAACCTACCTTCGGCTGGCGGGACCTCGGAGATTGCTCAGGAGTTCTTGGCTTCCATGACAACCTTGGGCCTGACTCAATTAATTAGGAACCCTACTTACACTGGAGGTCACATCTTGGATCTAGTTTTTGTCTCAGAACAGTGGCAGAACGATCTGGGTATAGGGGACGTTATTATTGAATCCTTGTCATGGTCAGATAATTCGCTCCTTAGACTGGACTTCCAGGCTACACCCCCTCATCGCGGGGAGGTGGAGCCAACACAATGGTTCCACCCCAGGCGCCTATGGACCCGAATAGATTCCTGATGGAGCTTGGGCCATTTCTTGGAATTCGAACACATGATTCAGCTGAGGACTTGGTGGCCACCTGGGATAGGGTGGCGGCTAGGGCCCTTGACCAAATCGTGCCCTTGCGGCCTCTGACCCGGTGTCAGTCTCGCTCAGCTCCATGGTTTACTGAGGAGCTGGGGGAAATGAAGTGCCGGAAAAAACTAGAGAGTTGTTGGAGGACCACCCACTCCGAATCTGACCGAACACTATTACGGTCCTATATTAAGATGTATTTAGTGGCGATAGAGGCAGCAAAACGCTCTTATTTTTCTACCCTTATCGCATCTGCAGGAAATCGCCCAGCCACCCTTTTTAGAGTGACCCGCTCACTTTTAGAACCGAGAGCACAGGAGGATTCTCTACGGGAACGGGCTGAGGATTTTTCAAATTTCCTGCTGGATAAAATCACTCAGATACAGAGTGGATTGGACTCTGATTGGGCAACTCTGGATGGGGGATGGGGAGCGGAATTGGGGAAGATCATCTGGGAAGAGTTTGACCCTGTGACCCCCGAGGACGTGGACAGGATACTGGGCAAGCTCAATGCTACCACTTGTTTACTGGATCTGTGTCCCTCCTGGCTAATATTAGCCACTCGAGAGTGACACAAGGTTGGTTCCAGGTTATCATCAACGCTTCCTTGAATGAGGGATTTCTGCCTACCGCCTTGAAAGAGGCGGTGGTAAGACCCCTCCTCAAGAAACCATCTCTGGACCCAAATTTGTTATCTAAAACTATCGTCCAGTCTCCAATCTTCACTTTGTAGTGAAGGTTGTTGAGACTGTGGTAGCACAACAGCTTCCCCAGCACCTGGATGAAGATGTCTATTTAGATCCACGCCAATCAGGCTTCAGGCCCAGATACAGCACGGAGACGACATTGGTCGCGTTGGTAGATGATCTCTGGAAGGCCCATGACAGAGGTCATTCCTCTGTCCTGGTCTGTATGTCTCTCAGCGGCTTTTGATACTGTCGACCACAATATCTTATTGCGTCGTCTGGAGGGACTAGAAGTGGGGGGCACTGTTCTGCAGTGGTTCTCCTCCTTCCTCCTCAACCGTTCGCAATTTGTGTTGACAGGGGGGCAGAGATCGACCTCAAGGTCCCTGATCTGTGGGGTCCCTCAGGGATCGGTGCTCTCACCTCTACTGTTCAACATTTATATGAAGCCGCTGGGTCAGATCATCCGTGGCTTTGGGGTAGAGTTTCATCAGTACGCTGATGATACTCAGCTATACATTTCTACCCCAGGCCACCCCAACGAAGCCGTCGAAGTGATGACCCGGTGCTTGGAGGCTGTGCGGGGTTGGATGGGATGAAACAGGCTTCAACTCAACCCGGTCAAAACCGAATGGCTGTGCTTTCCGACACCCCGATACAGCCAACTAGTTTCATCGTTGACTGTGGGGGGGGGAACTCTTACCCCCACTGACAGGGCACACAATCTGGGTGTCCTCCTGGACGTACGGCTGTCATTAGAAGAACATATCGTAGCCGTCACCAGGGGGGCTTTCTACTAGGTCCATAGGATCTACCAGTTGCGGTCCTTTCTGGATCGGGATACGCTTCACACAGTCACATCTACTCTCGTTATCTCCCGCCTAGACTATGCCAATGCTCTCTACATGGGGCTGTCCTTGAAGAGCACCCAGAGGCTCCAGCTGGTACAAAATGCGGCCGCGCGGGTGGTTCTGGGGGCTTCTCGGGGTTCTCATATTACACCACTCTTGCACAAGCTGCATTGGCTCCCGGTGATCTTTCGGATGCGTTTCAAGGTATTAGTTACCATCTTTAAAGCACTCCATGGCTTGGGACCTGGGCATCTGTGGGGGCCTACTGCCATCATCAATCTCCCATCGCCCAATACGCTCCCATAGAGTGGGCCTCCTTGGGATTCCGCCGGCTGGACGGCTGGCGACTCCGAGGGTGTGGGCCTTCTCTTTGGGGGCACCCTCCCTTTGGAACAAATTGCCCCCGGAGATGAGGATCATCCCTGACCTTTTGACCTTCCGGCATGCGTTGAAAACTCACCTATTGCATCAAACCGGTCTGGCCTAGGGTTTTTCATTTACTTTAAATTCAGTCAAAATTGCTCTTAGTCCTCACTTTTAAATCCTTACCTCATCCCATTTATTTAACAACCAAATTTTATTCTTTAATTATTCCACTATTGTATCTTCAATATATATCTGTACACCGTCCTGAGTCCCCTAAGGAGAGGGGGCGGTATATAAATCTTGAAAATAAATAAATAAATAAATATCACTTTTCCTAACTAATGCCATTTGTAGAATTTTGCCCTAGTTACAGAACTATGAAATCTTGGAATGAAGAGTGGAAAGTATTTCAGGGTAGGCCTTTTTAGGCACTCTCTTTTTTTAGGCACTCTCTTACTCCTCTCCAATTTTGGGGTAGCAAAATCATTGCAAAGTGGACCAAAATCATGTTCTTTATTGTATTTATTGTATTGTGATGGACATAGTTACTTGTAGCCTCCTTACTTAACTGATGCCAGTATGCCTGGCTTCTGATTTCATGCCAAGTGTCCTATCCTACGCGTTACAGGGGTTATAGGAATTTGAGGCTCAAGTGATACACTCCTAAGCACTTTAGAAAATCATATTTAAACTTCTTTACTTATCCTGAATATTTTTAGATATTTTTTTGATACGGACAATGTTGTAGAAATAACTCTCCTAATAATAGGATATATGTTATTGTTGTTCTTGCTATTCTTATGATACACTCCTTATTTGTGAGTTCCACCTAGTAAATATCACAAATAAATGTCACAATATAAATGTCAAAACTTACAGCACTTTTACAGCTAGTTATGAATGTCTCTTGTTCCATTAAATACTTGGAAATGGTGGTACCTCCAATTTCCAGAGATAATGGCAAACAGTAGTTAGCTCCATAAAAAATTGAGCCAATAACCCCAGTCTAATGAAGAATTGGTGAATACAGTGGCTCTTTGTAATTCTTCTTCAGACAAAGTAGACTTGAGATTATCCACAAGTGCTCCAGATAGTTGCTCCTCCCAAGGAGGTTGTAAGATGTTGGTCTTTGCAAGATTTAGAGCTCTGGGAGATGAGGGTTCTTGCTCAACCGTCTTTGGCCACCTTTAAATGGATACTGGGTTCTCATAGTTCCTTTTCATCACTTTTGGAAAATGCTTGTTAACTGCTTTTCATCTATTAAAAATAAAAATGCTTTCCATGTGAAAATACATTTTTCTTATTTTTTAAAATAATTGTGTACATAAGATAATTGGACACTAAAACAAATTAGAAGAAACTAAAGATTAAAATTAAAAGAGAAGAACACATTTAAGTTATAGATACAGAATGAAGCAAAATTTAACATTGGACATATTTAAGGTTATTTATGAATGATGAAGCCAGAATTTAACTTTTGTTAATTCTTAACTTTTAGTGACTGCTACAGATGAGTTGCATTTAAACAATGTTATGAAAGAAGAACAATTTTACCTGTTTAAGTTGAGACTGATCTGAAAGTAAATTTAAAAATAATAGGCTATAATAATGACTTAGAAAAAGATGTCATACTGGATACTGAAACCAATTGATATTTAGTGATTACAACAGATATATAATTAACAAACCAAGAAAATGATCTGGATAATTTGTTTATATTGCATTTATAAAAGAGACTTGTTAAAGTTTTGAATAATTTTGTGAAAATGGACAACAAATTAAAATGAAGTTAATGTATTTGTACACAACTAAAAAAAAATGTTGATATCTCTGGTAACAATGGACTTTTTGCTGAAATGTTTTTTCAGCAGAACATTTGAAAGTAATCCCCTTATGCTGAACTTCTAGAAGAAAGCTAGATGTGAAATTTGCTGTTCCCTGCTCACGATAAAGGTATCTATTTTATAAATCTATTTTCCAGCCCAACTATTTTTTTTTTTGTAAATTTCTAATTCTGAGTTTAAGACACTGAGCTCTATGATGAACAATCTGTGATCACACATATATGCAAAAGAAGTGTGCATTTCACATATATGAACTTGACATAAAAAATTATCTTTGTGCAACATTCAGAGAAGACAAATATACTGTACATGTCTTTTCAATGAAGGAACTTATACAAATTGAAGCAATGTTGGGAAGTGAAACTGCCAAATAAGATGCACCACAGATTCAAATGAGGCCATCCATTCAAAAGGGAAGAGAGAATTTGTAGAGTGAATTTGTCTGCATAGAATTGGAAGTCTTACATAATTCTTAATTTGGTCTTTATTTAAGCAAAACAAAAAAATCAGTAAGAAGGGACCAAATATATATTCCTTTTTAAAATGGTATTTCAAAAGGTCCAGGCTTGGTTTAGGCAGAAATGAACAACCTGAAGTATTTTAGATTTGTGTGGAGTTGTTATGGCTTCAGTTGAAGTGTATTGCCATTTTTAATGTGACAGAAGAAGAACATTATTAAATATTTCAACATGGTTGGATTTAAAATGATTAAAATTGGTAATTAAATTAGCTATTTAATAAATTCATTTATATTTTAATGTAAATTAAATTGCATTTTGAGTTCATCTTTTTTTGCTTCTGGGTCCACCTAAATTATGCACTGTTGCTCTAGAACCTCAGAACCTTTGCACCATTCTATCACAAGCCAAAGAAAAGGAAAATAACACCTCTGAAATTGCAAAAGAAAAAAAATCTTACTGTCCCATTTTTCTAGTAGTTTCTATCTTTTTATTTTATTTCATTTTGTTTTGTCCTAGAAGGCTTAAACACATGCATCTTTGGGTTAAAGGTTGCTAAATTAACACTGAATGAGGGATAAATAAGAGTTACAGGTTATACTTTGTTTCACCCTTCAGCACTTAAAAATCCTTGAAGTGAGATTCTAGTCCGTACTATTTGTGAATGTTTATTCTATCTGTTCATCTTTTGCATCTACTTTTTTCTGTTTTTTTTAAACGAACCAGCTTATATCTGGCCCATGAAAATAAACATAAACATTTTTGTAATGTATAGATGATTGATAAGGTGAATGAAAAAAATGTAATGCGGAATCTGACAAAAAAAATAAAAAATAGATAGATAGATAGATAGATAGATAGATAGATAGATAGATAGATAGATAGATAGATAGATAGATAGATATGTTATATAGTAATTAAGATGATAGTATCAAGGTAGATTGAAGATGGCTGGCTCAAATTAATAATCAGGGGGGACAATTTTGAATTAAACTAAGGATTGATAAAATTGCAATATGACAGAGAAAGGTAATTTGGGAAATGAATATAGAAATGAGATGGGAATTTTAAATAACTCTGTAAAATAAGATATGAGAATACTCTAATGAAAGAAATAAGTTATAATATGAATTGGAATTGGATAAGTTTAATACTTAATACTAATAAGGTTAATGTGATATGAAATCAAAGAAACAAAATGAATAGATAAATATGGTCATGTTTGTATTGTATTGAAACCTGGAATCAGACTGCTTGCAAATGACTTTTTTTATTTAAAAAAAATTGAAGAAGAAATTGAATAATGAAATTATTAGGTAGGTCTAACTGATATGGTGGTTGGCATTAGGAGAGAGTATTGAAATGTTGAAAATAAGCAAGTAAGGATTTTGACTTAATATGAATATGGATATTAAGAGATTGTTAAGCTTGCTTATACTAAAATATATGATATATTGATGTCACACAATTAATGTATTGTTGTGTATGTGTAGATTGAAATTAAAAAAAACTTTTATTAAAAAAAGAAAATAAATATAAACAATTAATTATAGGGACTTATCATGTTATATGACATGTAAGTTGGCCCACACCTAAAGTAAATTTTCGTCACCTATGGTTGTGGTCCCTACAATTTTTGTTTTTTTTTAATTTTGAGGTTAGTATGAGAGAATTCCCCCTCCCCTTCTTTTTTTTAACTAACAAGGTAAAATTCAGCCCAAAGTATCCATTCTGTCCTGAAGTATCAAATAAAGTTGGATTTCTTAAATCATTTAAGAAAACTAGTATTTGAAAAAGTCAAATGCTTGATCCCAAGATTTGTAAGGAGCTGTGAATAAAAATGAAGGAGCAAAAAAACCACTGTAAGGACAGTGTTTCTTTAACAAAAATGTTATGGGAAAGAATAACATCCCTAGCTTATATAGAGTCATCACTAATTATCTGCAATTCTCCTTCCTCATAAACAATTCTGATTAAATTATCAATTAACAAAATCCCAAGGATTTATTTTACCCATCCAACTGACACTCACATCAACTCTTAAGGCCCAATTCACACAATAGATCTGAGCAACACCAACTTCTCCTGAATCAGTGATGATGATTTAGCCAGGTGTTTTTTGTCAGTATCAAGTCATTATTTCCCAAGACCATATGTCTCACATTTAGCCAGCAAGAATATTGTTCTGAAATTATTCATAAACTAATTCATATGATTCAAATGTCTGATGATATGATGTACATCAGTCATAAAAAGAGGTATGAACAATGTGATAAAATTATAAAACAAAATGAAAATAAGGCAACATTCATTGTGAGCATTGTGAATGTAGGGAAAATCTTTCACATATTTATGCATTTTACCCAAAGTTCCAACATTTTTGTAAACCATATCTAAGTAATAGTAGACATTGCAAGAAATTGTTGCTGCTCTAGGTTTATTTTTCCAATCTTTCCCATCTCATATAGCATATGTGATCTTATACCATTGCTCTTTACTGTTAATTCTGCCACTAATTGTCCAGGTGTGCTGCAGGTTGCAACAGAGAAATAAAATGACAACTCAATTCTTCACATGTAGCACCACAAAAAAATATAATTCAGTGCAGTAACTGATAAATGATTGGTTTATTAGATTTCAGCATTAAACCATTCATTCACACCTGCCCATTTCTGCCTATTTTTGCTGCTGTCTGTAATTTTTTGCATTCCAAGTGCCTGGACAAGAGCCCAAACCATTTTTTAGCAAACACTTTCTGACAAATATGCAGTGTCGATAATAGTTATATCATTAGACATCAAGAGACAAATCCTATATGCTAACTCAGTTTCCTGCAAGGAGACATTAGCTCATTCTTCTATACACCATACACTTTTGCAAAATGTCATAATGTGTGCATAAATTTGCAGACAAAAGTGTTACATGAACTCAATCCCCCTTGAAGATTGTCATGTCGGGACCTCATCTTTGCAGCCCAGGTAGCAGAGTCCTCACCGCGGTAAATGGCATCACAATGCCATCAAGAACTTACCCACTTCCTTTTGTGCTGAAGAACCTCTGGGGTGATCAGTCTTTCTCTCTCTCTCTTGCTTCTGTTGCTGTCTAATGAGGCTGTGTGAAGTGCAGCTGGGGTGTCTGCTAGACATTACTGGTCTAAGTGTGACGCTCCGCCTCTTCTCCTGTGCCACACACCCTACAGGGCTGAAGTTTGAAGAGGGGGATTGGTTGAAAGTGCAAGGGAAAACCTCATCTATCTTTCCCAGACAGATGAAAGAGTGAGCATGCCAGGCAGTCCGCTCTACTCTGTTGCATTCAGCCCTAACAATGACATCTGCCAATATAAGTAATCCTCTGGAAGATATTGGACTCCTCTTTTTGGGACTTCAGTAGCCTTTCACTTTTCTCCCATGCTCCGCGGCCATTCCCCATAATCCTTCATCTTGTACTTGTGATAGAGTGACATCCTGTGTCCATCTCTTTTCATTGCATGGGGGGATTGGTGAAAAGAACATGAGGGTACCCCTCTCTGAACCCCCTTTGCCTGTTTTTTTTTTTACATGTTGTTCATGCTCTTTGTGCTCTAGCTTGTTCTGGTCTTATGGCTGCCAACAACCTGCCAGTTCATCAATGTGAATCCCATGGAAATCAGGTTGTTATGGTATGTATCACATCTACAAATACAAGATCATTTCTCATATAAGAACATTTCTGGATGTCTACAAAGCTAATTCGGGAGTTTCAATAGGAAATAGTCTGAACTGAGTAATTTGGAGTTTTTGCCATTCAGAACAAAATAGATTTTATAAATAAATATAACAATTTAAATAAATATAAATTAAATAAACTAAAATGGAAACAATTGAAAAAGATGACTGTTCTTATGAATATAAGGAATTGTATTGAAGAATATTAAAAATGGGATTTGTCAATGAAAAGAACTGCAAGAGATTCGGGATCTCCGTCACCAAAGGATAAAAGAAGCAGAGAAACTGGAAAATCAAAAGCCAGAAAAAGAATGCATTTCTCTAATTGGATTAATGCAGCATGTATGAAGACGCTGAGAAATTTTGCAAAAACCCAATAAAGATTCACTGAGAAATTCTGCACATACCCAAAGATGCACACTCCTTTCTACCAATAAAAGTGTATATCTGTAGCTCAATATTGAACTCTGGAGTCCTTCGTGGTCTATGAATATGGTTATTTTCTTGCAGACACTTCATTGTCTGGCTAGGACTAGATAATCAAACATCAGCAAGGAAACAAACAAGCTCAGATACCACCAAGGGCTCCACAGATGATAAAGCTTTCTGGAGGAAATCCATCAATTTATTTTTCACTTTCATATTTTTAATGGTAGGCTCTGCTTCTTTAGAATGCAAGTGAACCTCTGCCTTTACTTCCTACTTTTCTACCATTCAGTTGGCTATCTCACTTCTTCTCCTATCATTTTCTCTTCTTCTGTTGGAAGATACATTCTGTGATTGTACATTATATGTTTCCAGCCTTTGATTTAACTACCATATGTTCTTAGGGGGATGAGAAATATTGTTGAAATATACAATATGAAATATGGAGTGTGAGTCAGATGAAGAATGGCTTCTAAATGAGGCATTTCACATTTAGCTTCACTCCTTTCTTTCCTTCTATCTTTCTTTCCTTATCAGGAACAAAATCCAGAAAGGAGGAAGGGACCCAAAAAATAATCCTGCTGTATTTTCTAATTGACAATACTAGGAGCTCTTTTTTCTGGAAATATCTAAAATTCCAATCTGGGACCAGAGATTTAGTCTTCTAAGGTTTCAGACTTGTGCTGGAGACCATCCTCAGGGAAATTCTCCTTACTAGAATGTATATTGAAAATTCTGCTTAAAATGTCACAAATGTGTATAGTAAGAAAGAAGTGTATTTTCCAAAATTTCCATCAGGGCTTGAGATGGAATTAGCGTTTGATAGGCAGATTATTTTCTTCCTAAACAGGAATCAACTGTGTTTCAGTTTTATCCAGGCTTTTGAAAGGGCAGCAACCATTTCTTACTTCGTGTTCTAAGAGTCCATGTGCAAGTCCAGATGGGCTGCTGGGGATAGCGGTAAAGACTTGTGCCAATCAGTTTGTCGGAATCCCGACAAAGATCTTTAACATCTCCCTGCTAACGGCCTGTGTTCCATCATGCTTGAAAACATCCACTATTGTCCCAATCCCCAAGAAAACAGCAATTAACTGCCTAAATGACTACTGACCTATTGCATTAATGTCAGTACTGATGAAATGCTTCGAAAGACTGGTTCTCCAACTCCTTAGAACATGCCTCCCACCAGACTTTGACAAACATCAGTTTGGCTACAGCAGGAACAGGATGACAGACAATGCCATAGTTACTGCCTTACATTCTGTAGCAAGCCATCTGGAGAAACCCGGAGACTATGTCAGGATGCTTTTCATTGATTACAGCTCGGCCTTCAATACTATCCTGCCGAGCATCCTTATCGAAAAGCTGACGGACTTGAATTTTCCCTCTTCTGTCTATGACTGGATCAAAGACTTTCTGAGGGACCAACCACAAACAGTGAAGTCTGTCACATCCACCTATCTGAAGCTTAGCACTGGCTCCCCAAAGGGCTGTGTGCTCAGTCCCTACTTGTACTCCCTGTACATACATGACTATGTATTATCTGACTCATCCACTGTGATCATTAAGTTTGCAGATGATACTACCATAATGGGTCTCATTACAGGTGGAGATGAAACAGCATATGGGGGGAGGTTCAAAATTATCTTCATGGTGCCTAGAAGTCAACCTGCCCCTAAACATCAGCAAGACAGAGGACATGTTAGACTTCCAGAAGAAAAGAGAGGAACCCTCCCCACTTTACATTGAGGGTGGCTGTGCGGAGAGAGTTTCCTTCTTTTAATTCCTGGGAGCCACCGATACAAAGACATTACAGGTGGTGAGCATAGCACAGAACAACACGGGCTGTTCCCTAGATGACATCGCTAAGGCTCACTGCCTTAGAAGAGTGAGGAAAATTCTCAGGGATGCCTCACATCCTGGTCAGCACTTCTTCACTCTCCTACCATCAGGTAGGAGATATAGAAGCAAAGCCAGCCACTCCAAAAGGCTGAAGAACAGTTTCTACCCGTGGGCTGTCAGACTTCTGAATGGAAAATAACTTCATGTCAACATAGTATGACAGACTTACGGGGCCGGCACGTTGTGCAACAAGGTCACATAGTGTAATAAGATTGGGACTGGGTTAGGGACTTCTGTCCTCACTGTGAGTTGTGGGGGAGGGGGTGTGTGCAGGAAGGGAGGCTCAGCCAGTCTCATTGTACATATGTTGTACTCTGACAATAAAGGTAATAATAACTTCTCAGCCCTCTTGGGTAAATCAAGCAGGAATCCTAATGAGATGAGTTTATTCTACTTTACATTAACAGAATCTTGCAAATCTGAAGGTACAAGCTTCCTGCTGTCACTTTTAACTGTCTGATAAATTAGGGCAGGACTTTCCTAGATTTCTTCCTCTGACTGTTAAGCCTTGGGACTCTCCTTTTTCTTCTCTGATTGTTTCCTAGGCAATATCTTTTTCCTTCATCCCCCAAGGTCATCTATACATTCCTTTAGGCTGGCAGTCTTTTTGGTCCATCTCACTTCTATCCTTAGCTCAGATTCCCCCCCCCCCTTTTTTTTTTTTTTTTTGCTTTGCTATAAACGAGGTCACAGACTTTCTCAAGAAGTGTTAATCCTATCATTCAGCTGGTTAACACAACAGCAGGTGGATGGACATATTCCCAAGGTGCAGAGTGTGGGCAAACGTTTCTGTCCATGCAAGAGGCCCAGAAAAGTAGTGGTTGTCTTTGAGGAAAACGTGATTTGGCTAAAAGAAGTAGAAGTAAAACTTTAAACCTAAATGTCAGTAACTTGGCACGGTGTTTGGTTACTCCTTCGGTTTTAAATACTACAGTGTGTCTTAGCAATGCATTCCACTTTATGCCAAAATGCTATAATTCCAGCTTTGGAAACATATTTTCACCCCTGCACTTATTGGGAAACAAACTGGCATGCAAGTGTAAGACATTCTAACACAATATTTCAAATATAGCTTGTTGTCTTTCCTCATATTATGACACAATCAAAGGTTCTATTTCAGTCCAATGGCCAAACTTATTCTAGGAAAAAATGCTAGAGAGGAGAGGCTAAATCTCAAAGTGAGCGACTATATTCTTGTGTGAAGTGTGGCCTTCTTCATTTTTTCATCCAGATACATTGAACACACCCATTATTCTTTCTTTGTCCTATATAATCCATTATACCCACACATGTGGTATTTTTGTGGCCAGTTTTTATCCAGTTTTATTTGAGAGATAAATGGATATTAGCTGTGATTAGAAATGTACATACACACACACACACATGCACACACACAAACACACATATATATATATATACATACACACACACATGTACACGCACAAATCTGCAGATAGGCAGATTCTGTATAATTTGCTGACCTCGATTATTATTCTCAAGTTGTATATATAGGCAGTCCTCATTTTACAGCCACAATTTATTCATTGGTCACCATGGTCATTTAAGAGTGAATCACCACAATTGTTAAAAAATTCACATGGTCATTAAGTAAATCTTGTAGTCATAAGTCTGAATCCAGCTTATCAAGTGGATATTTTTTTGCTGGAAATAAAAAAAATCACAAAACACATTCATATGACTGTGGAATGTGGCAATCATTGTAAATGCAAGACAGTTGCCAAATACCCGAAATATGATCAAGTCACTATGGAACAATTGTATAGCAACTGTAACTTTAAGGATGGGTCATAACATTTTTGAGTCCATTGTAACTTCAAATGATTCTGAAGCAACCAGTTGTACTTGTCTGCAGAAAAAGTTTCAATGTGTGAATAACACAGTATATATGACTTCATTATTCTAGACCACTCTAGATATGGACAGAGCAAGAACACAAGCATGGATCTAACTCTAGTTTCTTTATAGACTCTTCCTTATAATATACTGTATCATAAGTCACATTATCCATAGTCAGCCTCTGAATACAAGTGAACTGAAGGACAGATGAATTTGCACTTTTCTCTTTGTGCCATCAAATGTTTGTCTCATGGTTCCTTTATGACAAATTATGTTAAAATATAAAAAACTAACTTGCTCTGAGTAAGGCAGAAGATACAAAAAATATATAAAATTATGTATAACCTAAGAAAATAGACTCATCCAACAAAGCTAAATGGAGAAAAGACAATGACATTGTGAGAACAGACATCTTAAATCTGATTCAAACAGATGTAAGGGTGAGCCCAAGTATCAGTCCAAGTGAATTTCTTCCATTCTCTCATAGAGGACATGCCATATAGTATTAACACAAAATAGAGTTTCTATTAATTAGCAGAGAATTATAACACCATGCCTTCACACATTCATCTTCCTGCTGCCTTCAGAACTGGAAGAATCTTGGTAAAGTTACACATAAGTTGCAGAAAGATTTATAATTAATCTCATAAAATGGGAAGCAAACAGTAAAAGTAGAGGCCAAAAGCTAAAAGATTCAATCATCTATGTCATTTTTGTGGATGACTGTTAACTTAAATTATGAACCAAGCAGAACATTAGGTTTTTAACACAGCATAAGCTTTTGTAGGCTATAATCTGTATTTCTTTTAGACTACAATTGTTTCTTATTATAATGCCAAACATCAGCTATAATGTACCTAAAAAGAATTCTTTTTTGGTTCAAGTTCTAAAATTCTGGGGGGCAAAGGTTCCGCAACTAAACTCTCATAAATCTCAGTTTCAATAAATCCTGAAATACTTTCCCTCTGAAATACTTTCCCTTTGATTCCCCTGAATCAAAATACCTATGGAACAGGGACTTTTCCCAACATTTGAATACTGTCAGTCAAAAGATATTATGCAATGATTCAGTTTTCCCAGATTTAGAAGATGGTTTTTTATGTTTTGAGATTTCTGTAGGAAAATAGATTTTGTGTGTGCTTGAGAGAGAGAGAGAGAGAGAGAGTGAGTGAGTGAGTGTGTGTGTGTGTGTGTGTGTGTGCACATTCTCTACCTGACTCTGTGGTTTCTTCCCCAAGCCCCAAAAACTTTAACCTTAGACTGTCTACTATTGACCTCACCTCTTTCCTAAGAGGTCTGTAGGGGGTGTGCATAAGCGCACCAACATGCCTACCGGCCCTGTCCTATTATTTCTTTTATTTATTTATTTTTATATGTATCCATGTATTCATAACTATGTTTTTACTTATACCTATTATCTTGTAAGCGATTGACAAATCAAAATAAATACAAATAAAAAAAAATAAACATGCACACAAAAGGGGGGGGGGGGAAGATGCTCTAGGAAAACATAAGTAGCTATCTATGAGAAATGCTATCATCCAGACTCCTGTTTCTATACTGTTATATCCATATGCTGAAGCGCCTCATGGTTCTACATTGTTTCAGCATTGTTGTTTTCATGATATTTCTTGTTCAGAGCTCCACATCTTTGCTTTTCGTACTTGCCAACATTTATATGCCTTCACAATTTCCTTGAAACAAGGTAATTTCTTGTTGATTAATTTTCATTCTTTGAATTTTTGCTATTCCTGTCTCTTTGCCTTTAATGACCATTGTTATCTTTTGTATTTATTACCCATTAATTTAGCATATTTCTTTTGAAAGTTTATTCTTTTTTCCCACTACTATTCAGCTCTTTTCCTATGGTTAGCCATGAATCTCTAGGCTTTCCCCTCTCTGTGCCTCATCAAATTTAATTCCTGTAAGCAAAGACAGGTTCTCAATTCTCTATAGCTATAGCTTTTATTGGAATTAAATAAGCATAAAGCAATGGTGCATTAGACAGAAAATATAATGCCACAAATCAGCTATTTAAACTTGGTATAGAGCAGAGAATTAAATTTTATTTCTAAATTAAGAATTTTATACTGCATCTGGAAATCTGTTGCTATTGGATTATTATCAGTTGCATGGAACTAAATTTCATTCTCTGGATGAATGCTAATAAAGTAGTCCTGAAAAGCTCTGTCCCACCGTCACAGTCATACCCTTAAACTGAACCTTGAAGAATGCAATCTAATTCTGTGTAATACCCATACATTAGCAATTTGAATGCTGCATTATTAGCTGCTATTCAAAAATGTAAACGATTCTTCCATCTTGTATGCATATTTCCCAGTTGTTGCAGAGGGGATGAACTGGCTCAGGGGTTTTCCTGAAGGTTTGAAAGTTTTCCAAAATACTTTTAAAACATTGCTTGGTCAAAAAAAAATACCTGGTTTGGCATTTAGTGGCTGAGGTTAAACTAACATTGTGCTAATAGAAAGTTTTGTACTTTATTTTATGCTCTTTGTTTTGGTTTCAATTGTTGCTATCCACCTGGATCTTTTCAATAGGGCTACTATATACTGTACATTAAATTAAATAAATATTAGCCAACATTGAAGAAATGTCTTTTCATATTTCTGCAGTGTGTGTTTGCCATTAGGGTCACAAGATGAACAGTACTTTTTTCTTTTCCTATCCCTTAATTACTGAGGAAAAATACTGTAGTTCCATCATAGACCTTCCTCAATCACATAAAATGCACCAAACTAAACCTTCCATTTAGTTCAGGCAGATTAACTCGATCATGACATGGAATGTGTGACAGTCCAGTAGGCTGTTTGTTGATCCATCAGTAGCTGAGGTCACTGCAAAGTTTTTCAATTAGCCATTAAATGATCTGCATAGTGTGTCACCCTGACAGCTGTCTTGACCTGGATTGGGTGTTGTTGCAGAAGGGGTGACTGAAGTTCTGTTCCCAGTGTTGTAATCACATCTAATGTGATGTTTCCCTATCAACATTTAAAACATGCATATGGGGAAGCAAGCCCAGAAATAGTCAAAGATGCACATCTTAATAACAGACTGAGAGCCCTAGGAAATTTCCCTGCATGCAATTTTTCAGAATGAACTTCTATTTATATTAAAGAGTCTTGGTCACTATGACTTTGGGATGGATTGCTATAAGGTACAGTAAAAAATTAAATACTATTTTATAAAACACCAACACTTTTTAAAAGTTCCAGGAATTTCACAAAGTATCTCTCTGTTGCAATAAGTATAGACTCTAACTGGGGGGGGAGGGTTCCCACTTTTTTCAGTGCCAGTGCATGCCCCAAACACTTATGTCCATTTTTTCAGCTCCTTGTTTTGGGGGCTTTTATTTTCCTATAAAAGAGGCTCAAGGTTATTGATCAATGGTTGACTTAAGGATGCACTCTGTGATCACAACATGGATATTACATGAATTACCAGATTATTATTATCTCTTTTATTCATTAAACATGAAACTCAGTCAACTGAACATTTAAAAATTATCACAAATATAATTGACTGGCGCTAATGGTTGATACAGGTTGCTGCCAGAATCCTAGGTATCAACCAAGTATTTTCTTAAGATGTATGATGTTCTTGATGTATTTTATAAAATTCTTGGACATGGTACCAAATGCCCTGATGACAATGGGTATCACTGTTACATGTTTCATCCATAATCGCATAGTTTCGATGGCCAGGTCGTGATATTTTGCTTTTTTTTTTTCAGTTCTTTTTCTTCGACTCTGCTGTTTCCTGGTACAGCGATATCAATAAATTGTACACTTCGGTTTTCGACAACTGTGATATCTGGTGTGTTGTGTTCCAAATGACAATTTGTCTGTACTCAAAAGTACTACAAGATCTTCACCTTTTCATTTTTGACAAGTTTTTCCACTCTAAGTTCCCACTCTAAGACTTTTTGGATACAGGTAAGTTGTATTTTTTACATAATGACCAGTGGATTAATTTAGCAACTCTGTCATATCTAGCTTTGTAATCAGTTCGCACAATTTTGCTGCATTCACATATTAAATATGAAACTATTTCAACTTTGTTATTGCAAAGTCAGCAGTTTGGATTGTCAGTGTTTTTTGTATCTTCACTTTCATGGTATTAGTTTGTAGTGCTTGTTCTTGAGCAACAAGTATTAAATCTTCTGTTTCTTTATTGATGGTTCCCATCTTATGCCATATCCATGTGAAATTATCATATTTTCCTTCAATGTTTTTCAAGTGTTGTCCATGCAAAACTGGTTTTCTATACATTCAACCTATCATCTAGTTGTTTCTCCTTATATTCTGCTTTTTTTTCTGTTGCTTTTATAATGTTCTTCGTTTTCATAGCCTGCAGCAATTTTTCTGTACATAGTCTGTACATACAATTCACACAGTCATTCAAACTTCTTTTTTCTTCTACAATTCGATGGATTTGCAATAGCCCTCTGCCCCCTATTCTTCTTGGCAGGTACAACCAGTCAATCTCATTTATGGATGTAAAGTGTGGTACATATTCAAAAGTTTGGGCATTTTCCAGTCTAAGTTTTCCAATTCAGCCAAAGTTCAATTGATGATTCCAGCTGGGTAGCGTATCACTGGAACTGCCAATGTATTAATGCTTTAATTATTTTTCCAGCATTCAGCTTTGATTTTAATATTTTATAGACCCTCCTAATGTATTCCTTTTGCATTAACTCTTTGACTTTTCCATGTAAGATGTTATCTGCTTCCAATGTGCCTAAGTATTTGTAACCTTCATTTTTTGCTAATGCTTTCACAATCCTTCCATTTCCCAGTTCTATTCCTTCTATTTTTTCCATTTTTTCTTGCTGCATGGATAATATAGTACATTTTTCAAGTCCAAAGTTAATTTTGATGTCATTGCTGAACAATTGAACTGTGTTGAATATTGATTTAAGTTCAATGGGGCTTTTCGCATACATTTTTAAGTCATCCATATATAGTAGATGATTTATCTTGCCATGCTGGCTTCAGATTTGGTAGCTCAGTTTTGTATTTTGTAAGATTATTGTCAATGGGATTAATGAGATGTTGAACAATAGTGGCGAAAGTAAGTCCCATTGGAAAATTCTTCATCTGATGTTGGCTTCACCAATGTTCTCCCCATTTGCTGTTAGAACTGTTTTCCATTTTTGCATATTTGCTTTTAAAAATATTGTACATTTTTTGGTGATTCCAAAGTTTTCAAGACAGGCGTTAATCCAGTGGGGTAATGAGTGAAATGCTTTTTGTAATCAATTCACACTGTATTTAAATTCATTTTTCTTCGTTTTGCATTTTTTAGTACCATTTTGTTTCTCTTTATTTTTTATAATTTCCTTTTTGTTCTACTGGATACAAACTGTTTTCTATCAGATGATTGAATACTGAATTTGCCAGTATTTTTGTAAAAAGTTTGAACTTTGTTGGCAGACAAGTAATTGGGCAGTAATTGCTTAGTTCTGTGCCCTTTTCTGAATCTTTCATTATCAGGTATGTTCAGCAAGCTGTTAACCATTCTTCGCTTGTTGCATTTTGAAGCATTTCATCAAATTGAGTGGCCATGAGGTGATAGAGGGTGGTCAGGTGTTTTAGCCAGTATCCAAGCAGTTCGTCCAGGCCAGATGCACTCCAGTTCTTGACTTGTTTTGCAACCATATCAGTTGTAATTACAATATTTCATTTTGTTTATGCTGCTTGTTTTTTAATATCTTTGATCCAGGAGGCAGTTTTATTGTTTTTCACTGGGTGTGTCTGCAGTTCTTTCCAAAACTTCAAAGTGTTTTCTTTACATAGGTGAACATTAGTTTGGAGTCAATTTTCATCAAATGACCAGTGTTGGTTTCTTCTGAACTGGACATGTTCATGATATTGTTTTATTCATCCTTCATATATTTCTATTTTCTTTGCTGTTGCTATTACATGCTGTTTCAGTTCTTCCATGATTTCCATTATTGTTTTTTCCTCCAGGTTTTATTTTTTGCATAAACTATTTTTCAGCTTTTCATTCTTTAATTTTCTTTCTTTCAAGTATTTCAAGTTGCTGACATCTCCTCATAGTTCTTTCAAGTCAAATTTTCTACTTTGGTGTTTCAGTAGATTTCTTTTTTGGCATTTTATAACCTAATTCTGCAGTTATAACAGCAGCTGTGCTGTACGTTAATTGGTTTGTTTCACATAGTGTACCAGATGGGATAGAAGTTAAAATATTGTTCATCACAGTTAGTAGATCGTTCACTCATTTGCTATGCTTTTTGCAAATGGCAGGCAGTCTTTTTCTTTCTGTGTTTTCTTTGATGTGTTTTTCAATCTTTTCTTTCAGCATTTTCACTATGTCACTTAGCTCTACACTTTCAAGTTCTTTCTAATTAATTATTGTTCAGTTACATCACTTTCCGGGTGTTTTTCCTTCCATCATTGCATCATTATTTTTTGAAATCTCCTCGTTGCTTCTGCCTGGTAGTAACATTTGATGATTTCTCATTAAATGATATCATCATCATCATCATCATTATTATTAATCACAGAGTCAACCAGATGTTCAGACTGGGTTTGGCATTTTTGTCTACCTATCGAGTCCTTACCAAGGACCTGGGATAGGCAAATCTGGATGTTTGATGATGTTACAGATATGGGCCACAGGATGGAAGCTGTTCCAAGTAAAGCTGCCTTTTGCAATTGACTGATGGCAAATTTGTCAATGCCTATGGTGTTCAAGTGGTGCTCCAGTTGTTGTTGTTGTTATTTTATTTCATGGCATCAAAAACATTTTGGATATGAGAATCTAATACTCATGACAGGCAAAAATGAAACCAGTACATATAATACAAACCAAGGGCCAATAATTTCTTTTTAGTGCCTTAGTTTGGTTAATAGGTTTCATTCAAAAAATGCCTGGAGGTGGCTGGTAATGATGCAAAACTAATTGTAATGTGGCTTTCAAGCCTATTGTTCTGGTTATTCTGCTTTGCAACTGGAAAATTTTATTTATTAAATTTATTTTATTCATTAATTTATTTATGTCCCCCATCTCCTATGCATAGTTTTGAACTATTCAGCTTGTTTGACCTAAGCAGAACTAGGCTAGTTTTGCTGTGGGAAAAGATATAGATGGCAGTGATTGTTAATATCTAGTGCTTTTAAGACTTTGTATAAAAATGTCAGGACAACTGAATTTCCAAAAAGATGAGACTGATTTATAAAATGTTTTTCCTCAGCCTATTTTCTCCTCAGATGAATTGGATCTGCAAATTTAAAATTGTCAGAAAGAGTATGGAGTGTTGGGAAAAACCTGAAATAAAGCAAAAAAGGAGGAGGAGGAGGAAGAAGAGGAGGAGGAGGAGATTTGGTCAACAGAGAATTTATCTGCATAGGAGGGTGAGCCCATTTATTGGTGTACCTGTATAGATTTCCCTTGTTGCAGGAGAGGAAATGACATTGCAATAATTTAGATAATGGGCAATTGTTATATCAGGCAAGGATTTGTTTCTGTGGAATATAGCATATTTTCTTTTTCTTGCTGGCCTTAATTTTGTACTCTGTCCTGCTCACTTGCTCAAGGGGAACATTATAAAATGTTAGCATAACTCCAATAAAGTTCTAGACAGGGAAATTACCTACAGGAAATTACCTACAGGACCGCATCCTACCGGTGATCTCCAGCAGGCCAGTGCGTGCACACAGGGAGGGCCTTCTCCGGGTTCCGTCGGCTGCCATGTGTCGCCTGGCGGTCCCAAGGGGTAGGGCCTTCTCTGTGGCGGCCCCTGCCCTCTGGAATACTCTGCCACCGGAACTGCGTACCGGCATGGACCTGAGGTCCTTCAGGCGCGCGTTGAAGACCTGGCTTTTCGAGCAGGCCGGCCTGGGCTGAGAGAGGGTTTTAATGTGTCTCCAGTAATTTTAATTTGGGGGTTTTAAGGGGGTGGGGTGGGTTTTTTATTCGGCCAAATATCCAATTTAATCTTTTTTAACTTTTGTATTATTGTTGGGGTTTTAGATTGGCTGTACACCGCCCTGAGTCCCCAGGGAGAAGGGCGGTATAAAAATTAAATAAATAAATAAATAAAATAAATAAATTCTAGTTACTGGTTTAAATCTGTGCAGTGTCGGGCTGTATTATGCAAAGCAGTCTCTTTGTATGCCAAGTATCTAATGGAAGTTTCCCATCCCCAGATTTCTCACTGTGAATTCTATATGTAGATAACTCGTGATCACAGAGGTATTTCAGTGTGCTGTGAAATCTGAGTTGTGTTCTTACAGTATGGAATTTGCATACTAGTGGACATAAGGTGTGACCAAGTGCTGAATTACACACGTCCTATGTTTGCCCATGGCAATATAGG
This sequence comes from Bungarus multicinctus, assembly GCA_023653725.1. Taxonomy (NCBI): domain Eukaryota; kingdom Metazoa; phylum Chordata; class Lepidosauria; order Squamata; family Elapidae; genus Bungarus; species Bungarus multicinctus. The sequence continues at coordinate 114,738,057 of CM042840.1, forward strand.
TGGCAGTATTATCAATGTAATGTAGATATTAATTTTTTAATCCTCTCCTTCTCCAATTTAAATTAACAACACAGCTCCTGCTGAAGATCTGGATGCGTTATAAATTGTTTTGTCAAAAGAATATGATCATGTCTGTAAACTGATGAACTATACTCTGCAAAATCAAGAGCCATTTGTTATTTCAACTATTAGAAGTTTGTTGTCTTTAAATATCATTCTTAAGGAAGACGAATGAGGAGGTGCTCCTGCTTAATGGATTTTAGATCTGATTGGTCCTTGGATCTAAACTAGCAAAGTTTCTGTTAATTTTTTAAAAATGCACATATCTCCTGTGCCATCTACATTCAATGTTTCTATCTGCCTGTGTTGATATCTCCAGTAATATATCTTTGCCAATGGAAAATCAGTGGAGTTGCAATTGCATGCACATCCTATTTACAGCAAAACTGGTAATATGGAGTTATACAAAATCCTAAGTTATTTATGCACAATAAACAGTGGTGTGATCCAATCGGTGTAAACCAGTTTGGTGGTTACGCAGTTTGCGTGTAGGTGGTCACCCTTTTAAAAAAAGTCCATTTTCAGCTATAATGCTTACCTTCTACTACAGCCCCAGTGAGTAAAACTGACGAGGCGCAACAAAACCGCTCTGCCACGTGAATCAACTGTACTTCAAAACAAGAAAATCAAGCACAGGAAAGAGCAGAGGCTGGTGGGAGGAACCAAATGATCACTGGAACTATTGGTTCACCCACCCAATCAGAACCAGTAGAATCCCACCCCTGACAATAAGATACCTAAACCAAAATAAATATTTTTTGTTTGCACAGTTTTTCCTTTCTTCCTTCCTTCCTTCCTTCCTTCCTTCCTTCCTTCCTTCCTTCCTTCCTTCCTTCCTTCCTTCCTTCCTTCCTTCCTTCTCTTCTTTCTCTTCCTCCTGTCTACATCTCAGTTAAATTTTTGTTCAAGATCTTAGAAAGAAGTAAATTCCTTGTCATTTATTTCAAAAACTGACAGAATTGACCACAGCACCTTATAATTCACAAGTGAAAAGTAATTTTTTTTTAAAAAAAAAACTGCTTTGCTGAAAAATGTAACACATAGCAGGACACCTTTTTAGGAAACTATTTCCACAACTTTGGGATGATTCAATATTTCAAATTCAGATTAAGCAATAGATAAGTATCTCTGAAGATAAACTATAATTTTAAAGATATTTAATTGTGGTTTCTTAAAGATATGTAATACTGATATGTGAGTTATCATGATTGTGTTACATTAATAAATTATTTCCTTGGAATATTAGATAGAATTATGACTGTTTATTGTCCATCTTTCTCTAAATAATTCAGTTTAATCTAAATTGTTGAATATATTCTGATGAAATGAAAATAAATTAATTAATAAGCAAGAGTTTTCTATGACAGATAATTAATTTAGCAATCTATTCATAGAGAGATATTAATAGCCAGATATTAATGTCATGTTTTAAATGTAGTATTAGTATCATCAAATGGTATGAAGCCATAAAGGATAGCTTTTTAAAGTGGCCTCTTGTATTTTGGACCAGATTCTCAAGTTCACTCCAGAAAGGGTAAACATAGCATCTTCCTTTTAAAGCATTCTGAAGCTGTCTCTCACCTCCTGCTGACAATAAAGCACACACAATAAAGTGCTCCCTTCCACCTACCCCCTTCCCATCTCATCCTCCTCTCCCAGCAGGTGGTAAGAGGATGAGAAGAACTGCTGGATGACCTAATGACTCTCTTTAGGTTCCTTTCTGTAATTTCCAGCTCTTGTGTATAGCCAGCTGCTGCTATTTCCAACTGAAAGTGCCTCTTGCCCTCTGAGGTCATCTCTTTCGAGTCATTGTTGTGGAATTTCCTGGCTTTCCTCCCAAGCTCTTGGCTTCTGTAATTCTACCAACACCGGCGATTTGGGCTTCAGTGCAGCAGGATACAGGATTCTCAGCTCCATATATATCCACCGCTTTGGTCTTCTAGTTGGGGTAGCCTTTAAAACTATATGTTCTTTGTTTAGATGGGCCTTCATTTGTCGTTCTCATTTCTTTTTTTTTTTTTAAGGTTTTTAAAAAGGAATGTGCAAATTTTCAGTTAGGTATAACTAGGGACAATAAAATAGGTGTCAGAAAAAGGGTGATATGTTGAAATAGCAATTGGAACAATTCCTTCACTTTCTACTTCAGGCTATGCTTTATATGGTTATTATCTAGCAACATGTATATTTCCAATAACAAAACTGAAGACTGGGTTGGACAAAGCTGTGGAAAGGTTTGCCGTAGTGGACAGGCAAAATATTATTATCAGTTTTACCAACCCAAGTAAATGTATCTGATATACTAAATTAATTTGCTTCTACTTGATTTAATGTAGTTAATATTACATCCCATCTATTTAACAATTTGGTCATTTTCCCCCCACAAAGATTACATTTTGGCAGCAACTTTTGGTGCAGTGTTGGCATTTTATGAAGTCACATTTGGCTTCTACAAGACATGTAATCCTGCATTATGTAATGGCAGTTCATTATGAGCAGATAAATCTATGAGAGAGAGGGAAGGAGGGAGGGGGGAGGGAGGGAGAAAGAGAATCCTGCCTTCTTTTTTTGAATTAACAATTCTGAACCATACTAAATAAGATAAATTCTGCTAGTTAATGAACAAACCAATGCTGAAGAAACAAACATTAATTTATCAACACAACTATTTTCAACAATAAATCAAAGCACAGCAAATATTTATTTCTATTTTTATTACACTGAAGAATACATATATTAACTATAATTAATATAAAACAAATATTCACCCGCACACATATGTTTACATATTTACATATTTTTTAAACAAAATGATAAAAATTAATACAAACTAATATAAATTAAGAAAAAGAAAGAAAAAGAAAGTAATCAAAGAAAAAAGAAAGGAAAAAACAGAAAAGAAAGAAAAAAGATACAGAGAAATAGTTTATATTCTTCATAACAGTTAAAAGTAAAAAATAAGTTCTCTGTTACTCTTCTTTCTATACTCTGTCCTATTTTTAGGATATAGGGTAGATTTATTTGTATCTAAAATTTGTACACAGAAAGCCACAATACAACATTGCCAAAACACAATGGCAAAAAGGGTTACACTATCTCCACTAGGTAAGATAGAAACAGTGTTGATACTTTTCAACTTTTGTGTTCAATAATACCATGGACAGCCATGAAAATAAACAAATAGATCATAGAAAATTATCAGCCCGAAGTTCTCATTCAAGCACCAATGATCAGACTCAAAAGATCAGACAATACTTGAGTCTGGAGAAGTCTAATGCTGGGCAAAAATGGAAGGTAAGAGAAAGTATGTGGGATTTTTCACATTTTTAGTAATTATTGTTTTTATGTAAGTTTTGTTTTATTAATTGTGGTAATCTGCCTTGGACCACTTTTTAAACTGAGACAGACTTAAAATAACTTTATTGTCACTTTGAATGTACACGAATCATTATACATTAAAATGAAATTTCATTACATACAGCTTTCAAAGGGTCTCCACCTCTAATATACACTACATAAACATGCCTAAATAAATACAAAATTATACATATGCCCACAGTTTCTGTATATGACACAGAAAAACAACAGTCTAATTTGTATGTACACATGAACGTGGCTAGAGAAACAAATCTTGTGAGTTTATCAGACACATGGCATAGGGAACAAAACTGTTACAGAATCTAGTAGTCCTGCTAGAAATATAACCTATATGTAAGACGAAAATGCCAACTGGCTCTCCCTGTTTATATACAGTATATTTTTAATTTAGGTATAGCAATCTATATATTTGCCAATTTCATCAGGACAGGAAAAACTATGTTTTTTGTGGAACCTTTTCCATTTTATAAATTGAAATCAGTTGTATATCCTTGAAGTTACTATTCATTGCAGCTAATATTTTCAAGCTAAAGAGAAGTTAGTGTGTGTTTTGTATTCAAATACTTACCCGCGATTGGTTACCTTTTCAGCGGGAAGTCTGAACCCCTGTCATTGGCTGGCGAGCCGTGAGCAGCCTATATAAGAAAGGCTGCCGCGGCTCTTCGGCATTCGCATTCCTGGAATTAAACAAAAAGAGCTAAATCACTGAATGTGTGCGCCTCGTTCTTCGGCCGCCAAAACACTGGCAACGAAGGTGGGATCGAGACAGCAGTAATTCAATCGAGTGCGGAGCGGCGAAGATCGAGCGGAAAATGTCCGGCAACAACAACACACCACCCGAGCAGTTTAATCCCGTTAAGGAAGAATGGCAGTCATATGTGGATCGTTTCCTGATGTTCTTAGAAAGCAGCGACCTGAACGGGGTTTCGGAAAACAGGAAGAGAGCGGTGTTCCTGACACATTGTGGTCCGACCGTTTTTCGGATGGCAAAAGCGCTAGCAGCACCCACAGATGTAAAAACATTGACCTGGCCAGAATTAGAAAAGATTCTGCGGGATCATTACGCGCCAACGGTATCCAGTCTGATCAAGCGGCATGAATTTTACCTAAGGAACCAGAAGGAGGATGAGAGTATTGCCGACTTCGTAGCAGCCTTAAGGGACATCGGCGGTGAGTGTGAATTTCTGAACCTCGATGAAGCCCTAAGAGACCGTGTGGTCCTAGGTTTGAAAGATCTAACGTTGCAGAGCCGTCTTCTGAACCGTCCAAAAATAACAGTGAAAGAAGCCGTGGAGGAAGCTACCGTAGCAGAAGCCACACACAAATCGGCCGCCAAAATGAGGAAAATAAATAAATCGGCAGGCTATAACAGTAGGGAGTCACCTAGACCAGAAGGTGAGAAAGAAAAGACCACAACTCATCATGAGGACATCGAGACAGAAACCAGTAGCGAGGAAGATGACGTGTGCCATTTAAAGGCGGGAAGAGACAGAAAAGAGCGGGCAGGTAGAAAATTTGAATTCGAATGTAACCGTTGCGGAGGAAACCACCTCTGGTCAGAATGTCGTTTCATTGACGCTATCTGCCGGAAATGCGATAAGAAGGGGCATATAGCTAGAGTATGCCGGTCCAGAACAAATTACAGCCCACGACGGAAAGGAAGCCCACCACCGAGAAATAGAGAAAGAGAGAGAGAGAAAGAGAGGAAGCCAAACAGTTGTTGGAGTCTAGAAGGAAGACAAAGAAGGAACAGAGAGACGACCTATAGAAAAGAGGAAACCCATCAAACAGTAATAATTGGCCATTCTAACACACGAAATGTAAGAAAAGTTCACATCCAAGTGAAAATTGAAGAGCAGGATTGCGTGATGGAGGTGGATTCGGGATCGTTCCTTTCAATGGTCTCATGGGCTACCATAAAGAAACTGATTCCTGACATTCAGCGAGGCGAGTTAGAAACTCAAAATCTAACCCTCAAGGATTACCAAGGCAACAGAATACCAGTGTTGGTGTAGGTCATTTTCAAATTACTTTCAAAAATCATACCGAAATCCTCCCGCTCACCATAGTCAACCGAAATAGACCCAGCCTTTTGGGACTTGAATGGTTTGAGCCGCTGGGGATTGGAATGACCGGCGTCAACCAGATCGCAGAAACAGACTGGGAGGCGGACCCCATCAGAGAATTCCAAGACCTCTTCAGCAGCGGTCTAGGCAAGTACTGGGGTAACCCGATTTCTTTTAATCTAGACCCAAAGGTGACCCCAATTTGGCTTAAAGCAAGGCGTGTGCCATTTGCATTAAAACCTAAGATCGACGAACAATTGGACAAACTGATCAAACAAGGGGTTCTAGAACCCATAGACCACGCCAAATGGGAGACCCCTATTGTCACCCCTATCAAAGCAGATGGTTCAATCTGGATCTGCGGGGACTATAAGGCTACCCTGAACCACGCACTACAGCAAAGTGCATATCCTGTTCCGGTCATCCAGCACTTGCTGCATTCAATAAAAGGTGGAAGGATCTTTGCTAAACTTGATTTGGCCCAAGCGTACCAACAACTGCCAGTAGATTCCCAAACAGCCGAAGCCCAAACAATTGTCATGCACCGCGGAGCCTTTAAATGCAACCGGTTTCAATTTGGAGTTAGTGTGGCCCCTGGCATATTTCAATGTTTGATGGAGCGTCTCCTCCACGGAATACCTGGGGTCATTCCCTATTTTGATGATGTCTTGATCGCGGCTAAAAGCAGGGTCCAACTGAGAGACCGCCTACGACAAATCCTCACTAAATTTACAGAAGCCGGTCTCAAAGTTAAAAGAGAAAAGTGCACATTAATTACAGACAAGATTGAATTTCTTGGATATTTAATCGATGGCAATGGTATTCACCCCACTGAAGGGAAAGTCCGCGCAATTAAAGATGCCCCCATCCCTACCAACAAAGGGGAGCTGCAAGCCTTTTTAGGACTAATTAATTTCTATCATGTCTTTTTGCCACAGAAAGCTACGGTTGCGGAACCTTTGCATAGGCTACTTGATAAAGACACTTCTTGGAAGTGGGGCAGCTGGGAAGACGCAGCATTTCAAAAAATCAAGGACCTTATTACATCTACCAAGGTATTGATTCAATATAACGAGACTTTACCCTTAACTTTGACTTGTGATGCCTCTCCTTTTGGAGTCGGAGCAGTCCTGAGCCACCTTCTACCAGATGGCAGGGAAGCTCCCATCGCTTTCCACTCTAAAACGCTGTCTAAAAGCCAACGCAACTATAACCAGCTTGATAAAGAAGCTTTAGCAATCATATCCGGCATTAAACGGTTTCACGAATATCTCTATGGTCGACCCTTTTCTGTCATAACCAACCACAAACCGTTATTAGGAATTCTAGCTGGGGACAAAGCCACCCCTAATATTTTGTCACCTCGGATGACTAGATGGTCAGAGTTTCTGGCCGCCTATAACTACACTTTGTTTTACCAACCGGGCCAGTCTATCACCCACTTCGATGCCTTGAGCCATTGCCCATTGCCAGACATTGACACCGACCTTTGCCCTAGCATCTCCACCCTGCAAATCGAAGCCATGCCTAACTTTCCGATGACAGCTGCAGACATCGCCCGCGAAACTTCTAAAGACTGCCTCCTTCACAGAGTGGCCACCTGGGTTGCTAAAGAGTGGCCGGAGTCTGACCTAAGGGACTGCATGAAACCTTTTAAACAGCGGCAAACCAAACTTTCATTGCTTAAGGGTTGCATACTTTGGGGGGATCGGGTTGTTATACCACCACGGCTGAGAGATCCGATTTTGGAACTGCTTCATGAGGGATATCCGGGAGTGGTCAAAATAAAGAGTTTGGCCAGAAGTTATGTTTGGTGGCCAGGGTTGGACAAAGATATTGTAAATTGGGTTGCTGGTTGCAAACCATGCCAAGAATCCCGCCCCACACCCCCGCAGGCACCTGTAGCTGAGTGGGAACTGCCCAGGGGCCCCTGGTCGAGGATTCATATTGATTTCGCAGGTCCGATGAGGGGTTGCATGTTCTTGATCCTAGTTGACGCTTACTCCAACTGGTTGGAGGTCAGCCTTATGCAATCTACCTCCTCGGATGCTGTCATTCGACAGCTCCGTAAATTGTTCACCACGCACGGACTACCTGATGTCCTGGTCTCTGACAACGGGCCCCAGTTCACCTCCACAACGTTTAAGGGTTATTTAGCTAGTTTGGGAATACGGCATGCCCTAACTGCGCCGGCCCACCCGGCGGCGAATGGCCGAGCTGAACGTATGATTCGATTTACTAAAGAAACCCTTAACAAGTTAGGCCCTGGCCCTATTCAGGAACGCATTGACAAACTTTTATCAATCCAGCATACCACGCCTAGCACGACCACGAATAAAACCTCGGCCGAGTTACTAATGGGGAGAAAATTACGTTCCCCTTTGGACCACCTATACCCTAACTATTCCACTGAAAAACTGGTAGACTCCTCTAGCAAACTCCGCAGTTTTAAAATTGGGGACCTAGTTTATGCCAAAAATCTGGTGGGACACCCCTTATGGGTTCCAGCCACCATCACCCAAGTCACTGGCCCACGGTCATACCGCCTGACTACCTCTGACAATCGAGACTGGAAACGGCATATTGATCAGTTACGATCCCGCACCCTTACCAGACCATATGAAAACCCAGGGGGGGAGGGGATCAACCAATTACACAAGAAGGAGAATACCCCCAAACAAACAATGACAACTTGACACTTCCACAAACGCCCTCACCGCTAGCCCCGGTCGACGTTCGCGGCTACGCACCTGAGGCTGAAGAACTTCACATCAACGGGAACCCAACTGATGACGATGAATGTCCAATCCTGGAAGGGAGCGGCCTAGCCGTCTCAACTAATCGAGCAAAGCCTATCAGGAGCGGCCTGGCCGGCTCGACCTTCCAGACGGTTCCACGACCAGGGACGGAAGAACCAACAGGTCCGTCCGCACCGGCCAATGGCGATGGAGTGAATGACTTGTGCAGGTCCAGTCGGACCCACAGGAGCCCCGCCTACTTGCGTGATTACGTAACCTAGGCGGAGCTCCTGATTGGTCGGACTGGACCAAGAGGGGAGGGGTGTTTTGTATTCAAATACTTACCCGCGATTGGTTACCTTTTTGGCGGGAAGTCTGAACCCCTGTCATTGGCTGGCGAGCCGCGAGCAGCCTATATAAGAAAGGCTGCCACGGCTCTTCGGCATTCGCATTCCTGGAATTAAACAAAAAGAGCTAAATCACTGAATGTGTGCGCCTCGTTCTTCGGCTGCCAAAACAGTGTGTCTAAAATAAGAATAAGATTTTATCATTTTGTAAGTCATGGGTTTATAATTGTTCCCCCCCCCCCAATAATAAATCTGTGGATTAAGTTGGGCTGAGATAGACCAACTGGCCTAAAACCCCTCTTGAACATCCATGGCAGGTAGAATAGAAATTTGATTTTTCTATCTGAGTTGTACATCTTAACTATTCTACCATATTCACTCTTCACTTGAATTATGATGCAAGGACCAAAGTATAAGATACTTTTTAAGTCATATATGTGGCTATTGCTGAGTTTCAATTCTGGTGCATGTTAATGACTTACTAAGTGTGCTAAATGATGGTTTTTCATGCTTGAAATTCTTGTTGGAAGTTAAAACCCACCCATCTCCTAGGAAAATGAAATATTTTAGGATATACAAAAAAGCAGAATATTTTCCATAAAAACTAAAAAGGCAGAAACTTAGCCCTCCCACCATTGCTAATGAACCATTACTCTGGCCTGAGCCAGTCTATTTTACATAACAAAGATCTACTCCAGGTAGAGCTATAATAGGAATTGCCAAAGCCCTTTCATTACAGCATCATCCAGCAAGGCTCAACCAAGCCTGGGATTCAGGACAGCCTACAGAGTTGCCCCTGCATGGCCCCGTGGGAGTCTGATAACCAATCAGAATACAAGCTCAAATTCAAATCCCAACAGAGGATATAAAACCTAGGCACTCTCAGCATCTTTCCCCTTTTTCTTCTTTTCCTTCACCCAACATGTGATTGTGCTTTTCACTTTGGAGCTCCAAGCCATGTGTCCTGTCCATCATTAAACCATCTTTCCGAACAGCTTCCATGTTTCCAGTGTCTTTTCCCCCACTTGGAACTGAACCAAGAAGGATGATTTTTCCAACTCTCTAAGCCTCGATTAACATTTTTGTCTATTTCACTTTTTTCCTTAATAAAATGTAATGGTAAGAAAATAGATGAAAAAACTGGATGGAAAATAAAGGAGGACAGTAAGCTGAAGTTAAACTCTCCTAGAAAGCATAACATACTTTTGAGTAAGCCAACAATAGATTTACAGTATTCATATTCCCATACAATTGTATGAATGAAGCAGCAATCGGATGTTGAATTTGTGTTTGCTAACATATTTTAAAAAGTAGTCATGCCATTTTGTGCCAGATGAGGGCAGTAAGTATTTTTATACAGTACACTATCTTATTTACAGCAACCTTCAAAAAAAGGAAAGGAAAAGAAAAGAGAGGAGAGGAAAGGAAAGGAAAGGAAAGGAAAGGAAAGGAAAGGAAAGGAAAGGAAAGGAAAGGAAAGGAAGGGGCAGTTAGGCTGATGTTTACAAAAAAAGTATATTAAAGCAACAAGCTAAATCAAAATAATATGTCTAAATGCAAGGTAAGAATTATGTCAAAAAGAGTCAAGTGATGGAATATTGCCTGTAATTTAAGACATAGAGCAAGATCTCCACTGGAATTCCTTTTCCTGATATTGTGACGGTAATTTCTTCATAGTACTATTACTTAAGGTATAGAATAAGAACAATTTCCATTGTTTCAGAATCATCTATGTACCTACTATCGGTTGGGTGACATTGCCTGAGAAAGAAAGAAAAAGAAAGAAAGTGAGAGAAAGAAAGAAAGGAAGGAAGGAAGGAAGGAAGGAAGGAAGGAAGGAAGGAAGGAAGGAAGGAAGGAAGGAAGGAAGGAAGGAAGGAAGGAAGGAAGAAAGAAAGAAAGAAAGAGAGAGACATAACAGATAATCAGAGTTGGAAGGGACCTTATAGGTCATCTAGTCCAACCCCCCCCCCCCCCCGCCCAAGCGGGAGACCCTAAAAGGGCAAGCTGTTCCACTGGTTGATCGTTCTCACTGTCAGAAAGTTTCTCCTTATTTCCAGGTTAAATCTCTCCTTGTTTAGTTTCTATCCATTATTCCTTGTTTGGCCTATAGGTGCTTTAGAAAATAGCTTGACCCCTTCCTCTCTGTGGCAGCCCTTCAAATATTGAAAGACCACTATCATGTCTCCCCTGGTCCTTCTCTTCACTAGACTAGCTATGCCCAGTTCCTGTAACCGTTCTTCATATGTTTTCGTCTCCAGTTCCCTAATCATCCTGGTTGCTCTTCTCTATACTTTTTCTAGAATCTCAATCATCTTTTTTATAATGTGGTGAACAAAACTGGATGCAGTACTCTAGGTGTGGTAGAAAGAAAGAAAGAAAGAAAGAAAGAAAGAAAGAAAGAAAGAAAGAAAGAAAGAAAGAAAGAAAGAAAGAAAGAAAGAAAGAAAGAAAGAAAGAAAGAAAGAAAGAAAGAAAGAAAGAAAGAAAGAAAGAAAGAAAGAATCTACAAACTTGTATGACCCTACTCCACACTGATGAATATCATTGGTTTTTTTTTAAATAATACATTAATTAAATCATCCTGAGGTTCATATAAACAAACTGGGTTCATATAAACAAACCTTAACAGCTCCCTCACTTGGCTTCTTTTTTTTCACAAGAGCAAAAATGGAATGCAACACAATAATAACATGTATCTGCATCTAAAATGGAAATTTTTGGGTGGAAAACTGCCAATATATGAAGCTCCCTCAATGAATCCAGCATAATGTCTGTTATGTTAAAATGGAGAGGTGAGTCAAAAACTGATTTTGACTTCTGGCAACTGCCCTTGCAAAAGATTTCAAAAATGGTTTTCCATTGCCTCCTTTCTAGGTTTGAGAGTGAGTGACTGGCTTGAGGCCATCCAATTGCCTTTGTGATTTATTGGAAGAAGTAAAGAGGACCTGTAAGCCAACGAGAAGCTATATCTTCTCAAAATATCAAATTCCTTTAGTGGCCAAATTCTTTCTGTGTATCTTACAATCTAGCATATCTGCACTGAACCAAAATAGAACAAAAAAGTCATAACTTATATTGTCATCTTCCATTTGATCTCCTTTGCTTTCATTTTTCCTTCTTTCCAGGCAAAATATCCATTAAAAAGAGAAAGAGACCTGAAGATGCGAGGTTTTTGATTGAGAGTGCTAAAATTGACTAACTGAAAGGCAATTAGGAAAAAGATGGTTTGCTAAATAAAGTATTGAAAAGAAAAATGGCCAAGCATGCAATTTGAGTATCATAGTTAAGAGGGAAAAAGTATTCTTAACTGGTTTTGACTTCTTTTCTTGGTCACTTTTTAAAAACTAAAATTATCCAAATTACCACATTATATAAATGTTTAGTGATGTCTGTGGATCTAGATTTCACATTGCACAGATAAGCTTTATTAAGAGTTTTACAAAATAAATAAATGTAATAAATAAATAGAAAGCCAGAACAAGTATGTGTTTCCCAGATCCATATTATGCATCCTTTGAATCCTACAACAATGTAATTAATTTCTTTATTAATTGCAATTAATTCAATTTATCATATTTGCTTTTACTTTGCAGAGTTGCGCTTGTAAGGCTTATTAAGTGATTTGCAGGTTTGCTACTGTTATGGAGAAGCTAAGCTTAGGCTATAAGGCTCCTCCTCTGAGGGTCTTAAGGAGCTGTTGGTATGCTAAAAATTTGTAAGGAGTGGGTTATCTAAATATGCCTGTGTTTAAGCTCTGCTGCGATGACAGTCCCAGGATGACATAGTAGCTCATCATTCGACATTCATTAGCTCATATTATATATCAAAGAAATTCTAGAAAGTTTAGAGCTTCTGTTCTCTTTAGATCAGCAGGCTGGGGGATTCCAGGCGTTGAACTTCACACAGCTTAAAGTAGCTAGATTTGAGAAACGTTGCTTTAGATCAAGGGAAGACAATTGATGTTGGCTTAAGAATCAAACTTCATTTCATTCAGCAAGCCAATAACTACACTTCAAAAGCAGGTGCAAGTTTGTGTTTGTAAATAGTGTGTGTGTGTGTGTGTGTGTGTGTATTGTTTTTTGTAGTTATGCAAAATTGTTCCCAAGGCTGAAGCTTTTTCCTTTATTATTAGAGAGAATACCAACAATCTTTTCCCAGTGTTTTTCCTCCTCTACTGTGATATCCCTTTACTTGGTTCAGCCTGAAACAAGAATGGGTATTATGGCAACTGGTGCCTACCATGGAACAGACAGACCCTCTCTTCCTGAAAATCTTGATTGCAAAACTGAGTGTTTATGGTAAACAAAGTTATTGTAGATAATATTATGGAAAGTCTTTATAACATCCATAAGACCTTCTTTGTGGTCAGCTGTCATGTCCTGGCCAGTTTCTATCCTCTTTTGAGAGGAATCTGGTCACGTTCTGTCTTTTGGCTGAACAAGAGGACACAATGCTCCTGATGTTTATGAAACATGATACAAGCTCTCAACCTGTCATCATCCAGCCAAGCTAGTGAAGAGGAAGACTTATCTAAACTGCCCTAAAGATCCAGGGCCCCAATTTTTCATTTGAAAGAATTTGATGGACAGTATCAGAGAACTTGGTGTTAAGGATCAAGAGATTTCAGTATTTTATGTTCTGAGACTATGATATGAGTTTATAATGTATGGATTGTTTTATCATTAAGCACAAGAAGATGAAGGTTCAGGGGATGCATATTTGAGACTTGAGTTTGTCAAACACATTATTTTCAGAGTGAGATTGTGGAAAAGGTACTGAGTGTCAATTACTGAAAAAAACTTTCAGTACATATGTGAGATTATTAACAATTAGTATTCTTAGATCTGATGTGTGGGAAAGGTAGAGGCGCCTCTACTATGGATTTCCCATTAATCCTATGCTTAGAAGACAATGGAGATTTTCCAGAAGAAGGAAATTATGAAAAAAAAACTGTTTTAAATTTTTCACAGAAAAATGCACTACTGGCAAAATGTAGCAAATAAAATTCTTTAACTTGGGAAAAAAGAGTAGTCTACACAAATCTAAAGGTAGGCTAAACTAGAAAGATTTGAAATAGCTGATGCTCCAAATGAGTGATATTTGTCTCCTAATTTAGACTCTTCAGTTGACATGTTCTAGAAAAAGCTGGTACTGGATTCTCTCAGTTGATACGCTAGTGTATCTCCAAGGATGGAATACACAAGAAGGTATTTTTTAGAATGAGTTTAATCTATTATTAAGTTATTTTAAAAAATAGTACTTTTAAATTACTAAAGTACTAAAAGTCTAATAGAGAAAATACACCAAACAAACAAAACTTAAGTTACACCCTTTTCTTCCCTGTCTTGTGGGCACAACCAGGGTGAAATCCAGTTATCTCTTTTCATAATTTCATCAACACAGATTTACCTTAACTTTCCTGCCCCCAGCTAAAACTGTCTGAAATCCCATCAAACCAAGGTGCAGAAGTCTGCTCACCAGCTCAGAGTATAACCAAGGGCAGGCTCCTTGTAAGGAAATTGCTAGATAGAGAACCTCCAACCCCTCCTCCACCAACTGATGACTTCAACATTCGATCTACCTCACAATGAGCTTTCTCAGCTCATCTGCTCTCCTTAAAGGCCAACTTGCTAAAAAATAAATAAAAAGAAGTAATCTCAGATACATTGGCAAAGTCCTGCTTAACTTCCCTAAACTAACCAGCAAATCAATCCCAAGATTCCTGCCTTGCAGCATTTACTTTATTTTTATTTTTTATTTTATTTGGTTTGTCAATTGCTTACAAGATAATAGATAAAAGTAAAAACATAGTTATGATTACATGGATACATATAAGAAAAATAAAAAAAGAAACAATAGGACAGGGACGGTAGGCATGTTGATGCGCTTATGCACGCCCCCTACAAACCTCTTAGGAAAGAGGTGAAGTCAATAGTAGACAGTCTAAGGTTAAAGTTTTTGGGGTTTGGGGAAGAAACCACAGAGTCAGGTAGAGTATTCCAGACATTGATCACTCTGTGATCTGTGCCGCCACCCCCCATCGCAGGGAGGCGGAACCGAGGAGATGGTTCCGCCTCCCTGCAGAAGATGGTTCCGCCCCAGGCGCCTGATGGATCCTGAACAGTTTCAGATGGAGCTTGGGCCATTCCCTGAAACTCTGGCTCATAACTCGGCCACAGACTTGGTGGCCACCTGGGATAGGTTGTCCGCTGAGGCTCTGGACTGAGTTGTGCCTTTGCGACCTCTGACTCGGCACAGATCCCATTTGGCTCCATGGAGGAGCTGAGGGGGATGAGCTGAGGGGGATGAAGTGCCGGAAAAGATGTCTGGAGGGCATCTGGAGGACCAGTTGTGCCGAGTCTGACCGGACACAGGTGAGGTCCTATATTAGGACCTACCTAGTGGCGATAGAGGCGGCGAAGCGTTCGCATTTCTCCGCCCTTATTGCATCGGCAGAAAATCGGCCTGCCACTCTGTTTAGAGTGACCCGCTCTCTGCTTGAGCTGAGAGCGCGGGAGGACCTCTTGCAGGGTAGGGCAGAAGAGTTTTCCCGATTTCTGCATGATAAAATCGCTCAGATTCGGGATGGGCTGGACTCCAGTTGGCTGGTCCCGGGGGAGGTGTCTGGGGCAAGTCTTGAGACGGTTATCTGGGAGGAGTTCGATCCTGTGACCGCCGAGGGTGTGGACAGATTACTGGGGAGGCTGAATGCCACCACATGTTTACTGGACCCGTGCCCTTCCTGGTTGGTTTCTACCTCCAGAGAGGTGACACGAGGCTGGCTCCAGGGGATTGTCAACGCTTCATTAACGGAGGGGGCTCTTCCTACTGCCCTGAAAACGGCGGTGGTGTGGCCCCTCCTCAAGAAGCCTTCCCTGGATCCGGCTCTTTTAAATAACTATCGTCCTGTCTCCAACCTTCCCTTTGTGGCGAAGGTTGTTGAGAGTGTGGTGGCGCGTCAGCTCCCTCAGTACCTGGAGGAAGTATTCTATTTAGATCCATTCCAATCGGTCTTCAGGACCGGGTACAGTACCAAAACAGTATTGGTCGCGTTGGTAGATGATCTCTGGAGGACCCGTGACAGAGGTTATTCCTCTGTCCTGGTCCTATTAGATCTATCAGCCATAGTATCCTATTGCGGCGGTTGGAGGGGTTGGGAATTGGGGGCACCGTTTTGCGGTGGTTCTCTTCCTTCCCCTCGGACCGCTCACAATTTGTGTTGACGGGGGGGGGGAGAGGTCGACCCCTAGGCCCCTCATTTATGGGGTGCCTCAGGGGTCAGTCCTCTCCCCTCTTCTGTTCAATGTTTATGTGAAGCTGCTGGGAGAGATCATCCGTGTTTTCGGGGTGAAATGTCATCTTTATGCTGACGATACTCAGCTTTACATCTCTACCCCAAACCACCCCAACGATGCTGTGCAGGTTATGGCCCGTTGCCTGGAGGCTGTGCGGAACTGGATGGGCGGGAACAGGCTTCGACTCAACCCTTCCAAGACTGAGTGGCTGTGGTTTCCGGCGGCCCGATATAGTCAGCTGACTCCGTCGCTGGCTATTGCGGATGAGATCTTGACCCCCACAGAAGGGGCTCGCAATCTTGGTGTCCTCCTGGATGTACGGCTGTCTTTGGAAGATCATATCATGGCCGTCTCCAAGGGGGGCTTTTTATCAGGTCCACCTGATATGCCAGATGCGGCCCTTTCTTGATCGGGACGCCTTACGCCCGGTCACCCATGCCCTGGTCACCTCCCGTCTGGACTACTGTAATGCCCTCTACATGTGGCTCCCTGCGGGGAGCACCCGGAGGCTTCAACTGGTACAAAATGCGGCCGTGCGGGTAGTTATGGGGACATCTAGATACTCCCATGTGACGCCCCTCCTGCGCGAGCTGCATTGGTTGCTGGTGGCCTTCTGGGTTCACTTTAAAGTATTGTTTTTGGTCTTTAAAGCGCTCCATGGCATTGGACCAGGATACTTACAAGACCGCATTCTGCCAGTAGTCTCCCACTGACCGGTGCGCTCCCACAGAGAGGGTCTCCTCCAGGTCCTGACGCCTTCTATGTGCCGCCTGGTGACCCCGAGGAATAGGGCCTTCTCTGTGGGGGCACCCGCCCTTTGGAACGGGATGCCCCCGGGGCTACGAACAACCACTGACCTGAGGGCGTTCAGACGTGACCTGAAGACCTGGCTCTTTGAGCAGGCCGGCCTGAGCTGACTCAAATGGGATTTTTAAATAAGGGTTTTAGATTAGTTGGGGTGAGGTACGAAAGTTTTAATTTATTTTAATCAGGGGTTTTAGATTTTTATTGGGGCAGCCTATAATTTAATTCTTTTTTAATCATATTTATCTCTGTGTTTGTATGCATTTTAGTTGGCTGTTCACCGCCCTGAGTCCTTCGGGAGAAGGGCGGTATATAAAATTATGAAATAAATAAAAAATAAATAAATAAATAAATCTGTTGCTGAAGTTGTATTTCCTGCAAACAAGTTTGGTGAGATTAACCTTGAGTTTGTATCTATTGTTTGCTCTTATATTGTTATGGTTGAAGCTGAAGTATTCATTGACAGGTAGGACATTGCGATGTATGATTTTATATACTACACTTAGATTGGACCGAAGGTGGCGTAATTCTAGTTTTCTAGGTCTAGAATTTCAAATCTGATGGCATAAGGTATTCTGCAACAAGTAGAAGAGTGGAGAACTCTTCTTGTGAAATATTTCTGGACTTTCTCAACTGTGTTAATATCAGATACGCAATGTGGGTTCCAGACTAATGAGCTGTATTCAAGTATTGGTCTAGCAAATGTTTTGTATGCTCTAGTTAGTAGTGTAATATTACCAGAGAAAAAGCTACGTAAGATTAGATTAACAACTCTTAATGCCTTTTTTGGCTATGTAGTTACAGTGGGCTCTAGCACTTATATCATTAGAGATGAGTACTCCAAGATCCTTGACAGAGTTTGGATCATCAACAAGGTCTTGACTATTCAGCCTGTATTTTATTTTCTGGGTTTTATTGCCAATATGTAAGACAGAACATTTATTTGTTGAGATTTGAAGTTGCTGTTTGTTTGACCATTCTGATACATAGTAGAGGCCTTTTTGAAGGGTAGCAGTATTGTCTGTGATGTTGAATAGCTTTACATCAGCAGCGAAGAGAACGCAGTTGCTCTTAATATGATCACAGAGGTCATTTATGTAGAGTATGAAGAGAGTTGGTCCTAGAACACTGCCTTGTGGGACACCACTGTTGGCAGGTACAGAATTTGATAGGACGCTCCCAATTTTGACCATTTGTTGTCTGTTTGACAGGAATGCTTCTATCCAGTTATGCAGGTGTCTAGAGATACCATAAGATTTTAGTTTTAGGAGTAGTTTATCATGTACCACTGAATCAAAGGCTTGTATGTAGATTGCATCTATTGCTTTGCCCTGATTGAGTTGTGTAGTCCACATGTTTTTGCAGTGTAAGAGTTGCAGATTGCAGGATAGTTTTTTTTCTGAAACCAAATTGTTTATTAGAGAGTAGGTTATTTGTCTCTTAAGTGGAGGATAATGGATTGGTTAATAATTGATTCCATGACTTTACAAGTGACGCAGCATAAAGAGATTGGCCTGTAATTTTCAACTAGGCTGGGGTCTTCTTTTTTGAAGATGGGGATGACTGTGGCTTGTGACCATAGGACTGTGGCTTGTGACCATACTTCCCAGCTTCTTCTTCCTTTTCTCCTTCTTCCACTATGCATTTCCTCTTCTCAATAGTAATGGCACCTTCCCCACACTTGTCCTCTAAGCCCATTCTTTTGGCTGTAGACATTAGTAGATCATAATATCTATCACTAAAGGCCTTCTATATTCATATAAGTGAATCATAACATAAATGGTAGGGGTGGCATTTTAAATTAAAAATTCTGAGAGATTTAATCTTCACAGCACTGCTGTTCCTCTGTATAGTCAAGTAACCAGAAAATATTGCCTCTGTGAATATTAAGGCCAAATATGATGCATTTGGTTCTGGATTTGCATGTTCTACATATCCTAGCAACTGTAGCTTATAAATCATAATTTGTGGTTCAGCAAATAATTGAAAAAATTGTGGTACTATGGTAAATTCTTAACAATCTGACTGCATGTGAGAGATTTAATTATAGATTCCTCATTTTAAAAAAATATTTTAAATCTGGAAATCAGTTGAACTGTCAGGTAAAATGAGTTATTGCAAGAGTTTTTATATTAAATCAGGAAAAAATATCATTGGAGTTCTGATCTGCACTCATGCAGATCATATCCATCATATCCATTCAATTGTATTGACAACAATATTGAAGTGATTTAATACTGTTTTTTTTATAAATCTCTCATCCAACCTCTGTTTAGTTTTTTCAGGATAACCCAAGGTCAGCTATGTGTTGTCACCTGCTGTGACAATTAATTTATCAAAGAACAGCACATATGTTAGTACTCAGTTAAAATTTTGTCTTGTTTCTTTTTGATATCCCCTTTACCGTCTGATTTTTGATATGTCAATATATCATGGTAGCCCTTGTCTCAAAGTAAAGGGAAAGTGTGAAAGCTCCTACAGTGCATTCTTTCTATGATGGCCTTTGTTGGAGGACAATACTGTGTGTGTTACATGATAAAAAAGGAGGGTGACATAGACCAAACTAGCTGCCCAAACTGCATTCTGGATAAACTTCTGAAATAATTCTAAATAGCATTTATCATTGCTTGGAATATTGCTGGGAAATAAGAAGGAATTGCAAATGTGTAGTATTTTTAAAAAACAAATTCAGCTACTATTCCAGCAGAAGAAGAGCAATAGGTCTCCAATATATATACTATATATACTATAATGTGTGTGTGTGCATGACAATTAACTGTTTTATTAACTTATTTATTGGTCTCAAAAATTTACCTGAAACCAGAAAGAGGTTCCCCATCACCATTTTGAATCACTGCTTTTTAAATCATCTATTTCTTACAGTTGAGAACACTTACTGCGTCATGCCTCCTGTTCTAAAATTCATGCCAACAGTGACTTCTATCTCCCTGAGCACAGAACCTCAGCATCCCATTCCTGGTTCCTGTTCATAGGTATTGCTGAGAAGGCATTCCTATTACTCCATTCTAGCTATCATTGAATCATGCACCTATGGTTATAATTATTGGGAACAGCAGTTGTTTGCAAAATTAGCAACATAACAATCATTTCACTTTCACAGCTTGCAATAAGCTTTTAAATGAAGCAAAGGAACACCAGTTTGGCAGGTGGGTGTCATTTCATACCAACTGCTCAGATTTTTTTTTTGCATATGAGAAAAATGTACACAACACACACACACAAAATGTGGAAGGTTAGAACCACATGTTTATTTTATGTTGGTATTTTTTATTACTATTTGTAGCTCAAAGAGCAGGATAGATTGATTATGTGATTGATTTACCATACACTTGCTGGTCAGCAGGATAGTGGGTACTGCTTCAATGTGTTCCTTTTGTACTATCTCTGCTTTGAGTTTAGCAGAAATAAAACTTATTGTGGTTTGACTTCATATTGCTTTGTGAAGGATGGAACAGAAACCATGATGATATGTAATCCAATAAGTCAATTGAAAATAAAAATAGCAGAAGAAAGGGAATAGAGTAGCCTGGGGCATGGAACAGTTCTCTGGATGAAAGTAAGCAGATGTATCCCACTTAGAAGATTAGAAGACTTAGCAACATTTTGATCCAGGTTTTCGTTCAGGACTGCCTGTACCTGATTTCAACTCACTCATTGCAATGTTCCTGTTAATAAGTTCCCATTTTGGGGAGGTAAAGGTTATGAAAACTCACTGATGTTATTTTCCTTTTGCAGTACCATTACTTTAGAATTTTTTCAGCCATGAGATTTGAGCAGCTCCAAAGGACCACACTCACATGCACACATATATTTTGAGAATATTTTTTTAATGTTATATTTAATTTTTGATTGTTTGGTTGCACCTTAGAAATTTTGTTGCAAATTTCTGACTGTATTTAGCCTGTGCAGCAGGCTAAATCATTCAAACAAAATTTTTGTTAGGAATAAATATGAAAAATAAATGAGAATGGGATAGGAAAGTCTATAGAAAAAAAAAATCTACATCTAAAGAAATTCAAAGAGATGGAAATAGAATTCTAATGTAAGAGGAGAAGCTAAATAGTCTGAAAATACTCTTTTTGCTAACCAAGATCTCATTTGTTTCAAAGAAAATTCTAACTAGCTATAACTATGTGAAGCCTTCCATATGAAAGGAGGAATCATTATGACATTGTATTATATTTCTATATGATATAGGGAAATTTACTGGTGCTACATTTCTGCCCTATGCAAAATTTAACTTTAATATATAATCTGTTGGATTTATGGAACAGGATAGGGGAAAAGACATTTCTCAACAGTTGGCTGCAAGTCCAATCTTTATTTTAAAAAAAAATACATCAAAAGGAAAGAGCTCTAAGTAAGGTAATTGAAAACCTGTTTCCACAACTGTCACCATCTCATTCAAAAACTCTAGGATAGGGAATTATGTTCCCTCTGCAAGAATTTCTCAATTAATTTGGAATCTCATGACATTCACTCCCAAGCAGCCAGCTTTTGTGATAAATAATTTATTATAGAAATTCAATGACACAATCAAATAAACTATATACTATTATCTTATGTAACTCACTACTTCAGGATATCATACTTCCCAACAATTATCTACCCATTTTGGTTCAATTATTAGCCTTTTGCTACAGATATAAAACATTATATTTTGGATGCTTCCATATTAGAACCCTTTGGCACTGCAAAAATATTACTTCCTTGTGAATTGTTTCATGCAGAAATAATGTAAAAATTCCATGCAAATAAAGTGTCACTATATTATCTAAAATACCCTTTCCTGTGCAAAAGATCCACGTACATTTACTTATAAATCTAATTGAGCAAAAGTTATTTAAAACTCAATTAAAAGTTTATTTACAGGTTACAGATTAATTCGTACTGTAGGCTATTAGTTTCACGCCTTTTGTGATGAAAGACTATTATTATCTTCCCTGAACTGCTGCATTTATAATGTCTGTTCCTGTGACAGAAACTTGAATTGTGGATATGTTCCTTTCAACTATTAGAAAAAAAACTTTTAAAGAGCCTAGTTCTTCTTAAAAAGAAAAGAAAAAAGTAAATAGAAATCAAGGAAAACATTAATGAAAAGTTTCCAATTTCAGAAAATTCAGGAAACTATTGATTTTTTTTTACACTCTATTGATCATTAATCCCATCCAGGAATTAATGCATTAATGCAAACAATTTTTATATAATTTCATATGCAATAATTAAACAATGCATAATTAATGCAAGAAAAATGCATAAGACCCGCAAAGTGGAAGATATTAAAAGAATAGCATCCTGAGAAGTCAGAACTAGATAGGCTTACTGCACCTTCTTTCAAATCTGATATTTTAAAAAAATCCATGAGAGGATAAAGCTAGAAATACTGAATTGCAATGATTTCTTTTTGTTGCATTATCTGGATGTATCGTTAAAAAAACAAGAAAAAAAGAAGGATGGCTATTCAAAAAATAATAATTCTCTAGAACTGTTTCTGGTTTCACGATGCTACATTGATACTATACAACTGAGCACTCCTATTCTGAAAATCTCCCTATGGAGTGACTAGTTCTACTCTTCCTTTATAAGGAAGAAGGTAAGATAGCTGGAGTCCTTGTTTTTCCCTGATGAAAGTAACCATTATTTTCAAAGCTGATACTTTCTTCAGGGCTCAAGCCCAGGTCCCTTTAGCCTTGAACATTCATGTGGACTGGGATTGCTTCCAGGATTGGGACCCATCTGTATGGTATGAGTTTTCTCTGGGGGAATGACTTCGAGTTGCATTTGCTGGAGGCAATTATCCTTGGGGTTTCTGCCCAGTTCAGTATTGTCCTCACTAGGTCCCTTAAGACAGGCCTCAGAACTAATTGTCTTCAATAAATCATCCTGGGTTTCTTCAGAAATACCCACTCGCCAAGGCAAATGCAAGTATTTGTTCACTTCAATAGCAGGGCTACGACGGTCAGGGTCAAGAGCCATGATGCGGCGGAACATACGCAAGGCAGGAGCTGTGAAAACTTTCCACAAGCCTGGAGCCTCACCTGGTATTGTGCGATTTTGCCAGATACTAAATTCTTCAAACTTAAGATCAGGGCTCATTGCCATATCCCAAGGGATGCAACCAGTACAAACACAGAACAGCAGCACTCCAAAGCCCCAAATATCAAGGCTTGAGTCCAGAGCTAGAGACTCTGTCTTCTCTAGCAGGCACAGTTCTGGTGGGGAATATGGCAGGACAGTAGACATAGCAGATATGCGGGTGCCTTCCAGTCGTGTCAGGCCAAAGTCACCTAATTTCACCAGCTGGCATTCTTGGTCAAAAAGAAGCACATTGTCTAGTTTTATATCCCGATGTACAAGGGCTTTGCCATGCATGAAATCCAGGGCATCAGCCAATTGGGCTGCACACTGTTTCACTTGCACCTCAGGAAGTCCCTCCTGTTGAAGAAAAAAGAAATAGAATTACAGAAAAGCTCCCTAAAATTCCCAGGATTTCAGTGGAGCCAATTTGAAAACAATCTTTTGCAATTAATCAAGGAGTCCTTGTCTTGAAAAGTTATGAAGAAATGCTTTTTTGTTTCTATAGAAACTATGCATAAATGATATAGATTGCCAACACTATGTGTTGGCTAGTACTCTCTAAAAAAATAGGCTAGTACTTTCTAAAAAATTGATAGGCTAGTACTCTCTAAAAAAATTGTATATTTACAGTGTATACCAAAATTGTACTAACCAAACTATCATCTGATCAACTTGGGAACAGTTTAAAGTTTAAAGTATCAAAAGAAGAAAGCAAATATATGTACAGAAAAGTATAATCTGTGACTTTAAAGAATAAAAGGGCACCTCAGTTGGGTACAAAAAAAGCCTCCAGATAAATAAAATAGTATTTAATGCACTATCAAACTCTGTTCTTTTACCGTTCAAATTACAAGTAGGATTGAAAAACTTGCTGCAAATTCTCCTTTTATCTAATAATTACCCTACCTTTAATTCTTTTCTTGTACCCACTCAAAAAATAGCACCCTATCATATCTCATACCTGAGATCTTGCCATTTGTGCCGGAGAAGGTATTCAGCAGATTCTGACCAGTTCTGGAAAACTTGTAGCAAAAATTTTAAGTAGTTTGGAAAACTAGCAAATACCATCTCTGGCTGGAGATTTTACAATATCGTTCCCCTGCCATGCCCACCAAGCCACACCCACAGAACTGGTAGTAAAAACATTTGAATCCCACCACTGATTTGTGGTGCCCTTAAAGTTTTTAAACTTTTATACCCCCGAGTTCAGAATGCTACAGAGGTCTCCAACTGGTGCCAGCTCCTGTGCAAATCCATAATGTGTAGATGATTCAAAAGCACTGCCAATGGTTCGAAGAAGTGTAGGGTGTGAAGAAAGGCAGAGAGCAATACAATATTCCCACAGGAACTCCCGTCTCCCTGTGTGTTCCTTGGACATCAGTTTCAAAGCCATTGAGGTTCCTGCAAGCAAGGATATATGGCAATAAATATTTGGCAATAAATATTTGGCAATAAATGCACTTACACGCACACACAAACACACACATATATATGCCCAAGGCAGAACAGGAATACAGATTTCTGTTTTGTTTTGTTTTGTTCTGACAAACCGTACTCAATGAGTAGTCCTTAATGGGTCTAAGTCTACATGGAGGGAAGTAAGCAGTGGGGTGCCACAAGGTTCTGTCTTAGGCCCAGTACTCTTCAATATCTTCATTAATGATTTAGATGAGGGAATAGAAGGAGAACTTACCAAATTTGCAGATGATACTAAGCTGGCAGGAATAGCTAACACCTAAGAAGACAGGCTCAAGATCCAGATGGATCTTGACAGACCAGAACACTGGGCCGTATCTAACAAAATGAAATTCAATGTAGAGAAAAATAAAATCCTACACTTAGGCAAGAAAAACCAAAAGTACACATATAGACTGGGTGAAAACAGGCTCAATAGCAGTAACTGTGAGAGGGAGTCTTAGTGGACAACCAGCTAAATATGAGCCAGCAGTGTGCAGCAGCAGCCAAAAAAGCTAATGCAATCCTAAGTTGTATTAACAGAGGGATACAATCAAGATCAAGGGAAGTACTAATACCACTCTATAAAGTTTTAGTAAGACCATACCTAGAGTACTGCATCCAGTTTTGTTCACCACATTATAAAAAAGATGTTGAGACTCTAGAAAAAGTATAGAGAAGCGCAACCAGGATGATTAGGGGACTGGAGGCTAAAATATACAACGAACGGTTGCAGGAACTGGGCTTGGCTAGTCTAGTAAAGAGAAGGACCAGGGGAGACATGATAGTGGTCTTCCAATATTTAAGGGACTGCTACAGGGAGGAAGGGGTCAAGCTATTTTCCAAAGCGCCTTTAGGCCAGACAAGGAATAATGGATGGAAACTGAATGAGAGATTTAACCTGGAAATAAGGAGAAACTTTCTGACAGTGAGAACAATTAACCAATGGAACAGTTTGCCCTCAGAAGTTGTGGGAGCACCATCACTTGAGACTTTCAAGAAGAGATTGGACTGCCATTTGTCAGAAATGGTGTAGGGTCTCCCACTTGGCCAGGGGGTTGGACTAGATGATCTACAAGGTCAATTCCAACTCTGATTATCTGTTACCATACACCAAACTGGTTGACTGCTACTGTGTTTTATTTTTACCAGGTTCATATGTCAGGATTATATTTTGTTTTGCACAGTATGTTAAATGCTTCAGCAGAAACTTTTCTGAAATCTTTACCTGCTTATAATAATATTTTTAGAGATTCATCCCATAAGACCAGGCAAATACATTACTGATCTTTGCGATGCATTTTGACTTGCAAATGAACTTTAAAAGCCTTGTCTTTGCATCTGGTAATGTTAATTTTCTTTCTTTCTTTCTTTCTTTCTTTATTTTTAGGTTTTATATACCGCCCTTCTCCCGAAGGACTCAGGGCGGTGAACAGCCAACTAAAATACATATAGACAAATATAAATTATTAAAAAAGAATTAAATCCTAGGCTGTCCCTATAAAAATCTAAAAAACCCCAATTAAAATAAATTAAAACTTTGTACCCCATCCCAACTAATCTAAAAACCCCATTTAAAAATCCCATTTGAGTCAGCTCAGACTGGCCTGCTCGAAGAGCCAGGTCTTCAGGTCACGTCTGAAAGCCCTCAGGTCACTGGTCGTTCGTAGTCCCGGGGGCATCCCGTTCCAAAGGGTGGGTGCCCCCACAGAGAAGGCCCTGTTCCTCGGGGTCACCAGGCGGCACATAGAAGGCGTCGGGACCCGGAGGAGACCCTCTCTGTGGGAGCGCACCGGTCGGTGGGAGACTACTGGCAGAATGCGGTCTTGTAAGTATCCTGATCCGATGCCATGGAGCGCTTTGAAGACCAAAACCAGTACTTTAAAGTGAACCCGGAAGGCCACCGGCATTCAATGCAGCTCGCGCAGGAGGGGTGTCACGTGGGAGTATCTCGAAGCCCCCATAACTACCCGCGCGGCCACATTTTGTACCAGTTGAAGCCTCCGGGTGCTCCCCGTAGGGAGCCCCATGTAGAGGGCATTACAGTAGTCCAGACGGGAGGTGACCAGGGCATGAGTGACTGTGCGTAAGGCGTCCCGATTAAGAAAGGGCTGCATCTGGCGTATCAGGCGAACCTGATAAAAAGCCCCCCTGGAGACGGCTGTAATATGATCTTCCAAAGACAGCCGTACATCCAGGAGGACACCAAGATTGCGGGCCCCTTCTGTGGGGGTCAAGATCTCATCCCCAATAGCCAGCGACGGAGTCAGATGACTATATCGGGCCGCCGGAAACCACAGCCACTCGGTTTTGGAAGGGTTGAGTCGAAGCCTGTTCTTGCCCATCCAGTTCCGCACAGCCTCCAGGCAAGGGGCCATAACCTCCACAGCATCGTTGGGGTGGCTTGGGGTGGAGATGTAAAGCTGAGTATCATCAGCATAAAGATGGCATTTCACCCCAAAACCACGGATGATCTCTCCCAGCGGCTTCACATAGATGTTGAACAGAAGAGGGGAGAGGACCGACCCCTGAGGCACCCCACACATGAGGGGCCTAGGGGTGGACCTCTCCCACCCCCGTCAACATAAATTGCGAGTGGTCCGAGAGGAAGGACGAGAACCACCGCAAAACGGTGCCCCCAATTCCCAACCCCTCCAACCGCCGCAATAGGATACTATGGTCGATAGTATCAAAAGCCGCTGACAGATCTAAGAGGACCAGGACAGAGGAATAACCTCTGTCACGGGCCCTCCAGAGATCATCTACCAACGCGACCAATGCTGTTTCGGTACTGTGCCCGGGCCTGAAGCCCAATTGGAATGGATCTAAATAGAATGCTTCCTCCAGATACTGAGGGAGCTGACGCACCACCACACTCTCAACAACCTTCGCCACAAAGGGAAGGTTGGAGACAGGACGATATTTATTCAAAAGAGCCGGGTCCAGGGAAGGCTTCTTGAGGAGGGGCCGCACCACCGCCGTTTTCAGGGCGGTCGGAAGCACCCCCTCCGTCAACGAAGCGTTGACAATCCCCTGGAGCCAGCCTCGTGTCACCTCTCTGGAGGTAGAAACCAACTAGGAAGGGCACGGGTCCAATAAACATGTAGTGGCATTCAGCCTCCCCAGTAATGTGTCCACACCCTCGGCGGTCACAGGATCGAACTCCTCCCAGATAACCGTCTCAAGACCTGCTCCGGACACCTCCCCCGGGACCACCCAACTGGAGTCCAGCCCATCCCGAATCTGAGCGATTTTATCATGCAGAAATCGGGAAAACTCTTTTGCCCTACCCTGCAAGAGGTCCTCCCATGCTCTCGGCTCAAGCAGGGAGTGGGTCACTCTAAACAGGGCAGCAGGCCGGTTTTCTGCCGACGCAATAAAGGCGGAGAGGTGTGAACGCTTCGCCGCCTCTATCGCCACTAGGTAGGTCCTAATATAGGACCTCACCTGTGTCCGGTCAGACTCAGCACGACTGGCCCTCCAGATGCCCTCCAGACGTCTTTTCCGGCATTTCATCCCCCTCAGCTCCCCCGTAAACCATATAATCATATAATCTTAATCATATAATTGTTCCTCCACCCCCACCCACCCCCCAAAAAAGGTATGAGACTGAAAGTAAACCCAAAACAACTTGAACAAAGCCTTAAAGAGGAAGAAAGAGACTACATATGGCTGGGATTGTCTTTCCTGCAGATGTGCTAATAGATGCAAACAAGCTGATGAAATGCATCTTTTAGAGTTGCTAGAAATATTTACCCGGAAAACTGACAATGCTGTTTTGATTCTTCAGAATAAGCTTCCAAGTAATAGAAAACAGGGTGTTCTTCCCCCTCCCCCATCCATTTTAAAGGAGAGAGAGAAATGGGAAAACAAATGCTTTTGATTTATCTGCAATTTGTTTGTTAGTTAACTGTTTCTGACATCCTTAAAGGCTAGTCATCTTGATTCAAAGGAAGGGGTTTTGGAATCAAAAGATATGGAATTTGGAGGTTAACAGTGACATATTTTGCTACTTTATGGGTATCAATGACTTAGCAATATCTGATTGATGCCGCCTCTGATCTGAAACTAAGTAGTCAGTACATCAATGGAGGACTTTCAAAGAGTCGCAGGCTGGAAGCCAAACAGGGAAGAAAAGAAAAATATTGGGAGATCAAACTTCCAAACTTGGAAGTGTTACTGAATCTCACTAGATGGCACTGTGAAGCTATTTAATTAAACAATAAAGGAAATCTATGTAATAGGGAAAAAAGCAAAACTCCATACTCTGTGCTCAGAATTTTACTTGCATGAATGCTGGGCAATCTGCCATTCATTTTTATTTTTCTTAAGGACTGTTTCCTTCTGTGTGCCTTACAGTTGGGAAGCTAGCCAATTTGCTGTTCTACTTGCTAAGTTTTGCTTTGCCAAAGCAGCACCTGCTTGTTGGCAGCTGTCCACATGCCTAGGATGATACAGTTAATTAATTGCAGGCAGTGTGAGTTGGATGAGAGCCACAAACTGTGCAGACTAAACTCATCCCAAGTCAAGACTTGATGAAATAAAACTTTAATCCCAACCTGAGGAACCCTTAAATTCCTCATAATTAAGGGAATTCTTAAATAGGGAACTTGTGAATAAGACTTTCCAATATGATCTTCATAAACCTGTATCTATTGGACAACAGAATAAACTCAGTTAAACAATAGCATGATATATTATGGTCTGGCTTCATAAATAATCTAAGCTAGAAAAAGATTTGTTAGGTTTTGGCTTAGTGTGATGTGTAAATCCAGCCACTGGAATTTATAAGTCAAGATTTATGGATTAACATTATCACTGTCTTGCTCAATACTCCACGGTTAAAATGAACCATAGGAAAGTCTAGAAATGTATATTATTTGCATTTGTTGTGGGGAAAACTGCTTAAGAACCTATATTGGCACCTTTGCTGGATACACAATTATTTGGTGAATAGGCAATCATGACCATTTTGTATTACATGATAGACTTAAAAATATTCCAAATGAACTTATGGCTCCCAAAGTTTTATTCACAAAGGAGCTAAAGAAAGATGGCTAATTTTTGGATTCAAAGAGGGGCAAAGGTGTGTCACCCTCATGGCATCTGAAGACAGTTTCTTAGAGAAGCTTCACGCTAAGTAGTATGGTTTCCATGTCATCTGCTGATAGGGCATGATTACACTCAAAATAAGCATCCAGCCCTGCTGGAAGATAAAATAATAAAGACATTCCCCTACTTCCTATCAGTTTCTCAAGATTCTGTTTAGCACATCAGGCTGACCCTTTATTCTGTAGAACATAGAACATTGTGGAAATTGTTCTAGTCCAACATTCTGCTCAAGCAAGACACCCTGTATCATTTCAGACATTTGGCTGCCCAGTCTCTTTTTAAAAGCTTCCAATAATGGATCAATCACAGCTTTTAAGGCAAGCTGTTCCATTGGTTAATTATTCTCATCGTCAGGAAATTTCTTCTAAATTCTAGATTGTATATCTCTTTTATAGGTTTCCATCTGTTGTTTCTTGTCTTGCCTTGGGTGCTTTGGAAAATAGATTGACCCTCTCTTCTTGGTGGCAGCCCTTCAAATTTTGCCCAAAAATAGAATGCCAGTTTTCCATAGATTTCCATACCAAAAATAGAATATCAGTTTTCCATAGATTTATTTTTTATTGAAAGAATCTGAGAAATAATGGAAATGAGGACTCTGAAATGCTCCAACAGGTATATTGGCAAACACAGGTTGGGTCTTCCTGGCTATTATTTAAACCCAATCAAATGGTCACATTTTTGTACTCTTACCTCTCTCACGATGCTGAACCTCTAGAACACGTCCATAGGATCCACTCCCTAGCTCTCTGGTTATGTTATATCTCTCCTCTACCTCCAGTTTCGGTAAACTCTTGGAGGTAATGGATATGAGCTTCTCTAGAAATTCCTCATTGTCTTCAGTGTCATCCACATTCTCAGCAGAATTGACATCTTGCTCACCAGCAGCATCTGAGAAGAGAGATGAATATTAAAATAAGCTATTGCAAATCAGATATCAAGTTCCAATTTATCTTAGCATTGATTGGAAAATTGAATGTAATTTACAAAAGTTGTATTGTCTGATTTCACCTGAGAAGAGTCTGAGCATTCGATGATCTAATTTTTTTCCACTGTAATTTTACATCAAAGTTAGTATTATACAACTCCTATGCAGATATCACTGGGCAAAGATTTAAAGGAAAAGGTTAAAGCCAGAAAAGGTTTGAAATAATTTTTCTTTCTTTAAAATGAAGATTAAAAACAATGTTTCTATATTTGCAGTTCAATCAGCATTGGCATTTCAAATGCATTCATTGCCTTAATTTACCCAAAACATTGGAGTAAGGAACAAAACCATAATATTATGGGAGCAGTGTAAGTCCACTGGACCTACTTGGCTATAAGTTTAAGACCTTACAAAGACTTTCTGAATACTAATCCAGTCATAAAACCAAGGGTGTGGCTGGTTTTTTTTCTCAGTTGTATCTATAAATGAATTGATTCCTTTCATGAAAGTACTATATTAACATTATTACTATGTGTTTAAAAATAAGAGCAGTATATTTATATTTGCACTAAACCATGTGATTTGTTTGGCTTTGACTTATTGTGTGAATTTATTTGATCATCAGACAATATGTAAAACTAGTTACTATTAACATTATGCATTTTTGTTGTTACAATTTTAGCACTGTTGAGGAGAACCAGTATTTGTGGCATTTGTCTTCAGATGTCTGGTTAACTTTATAATTTAGGTTATTATGAACCACATTTTGGGAAGAGCACAACTTCATGCTCTATGTCAAGAAAACAAATTAATTCACCCTGATTTAAGAAATGTATTGCTCCTATTAATGTGTTTAGAAGCCTTTGTAGTTTCTTCAACCTAATATTCCACTGTAAGGAAATAATAAATCCAATTTTATGGGTTTATATAGCAAGCAGATTTCACAATCTGGACTCTCATAAAGTAGTTTATTGGAATATGTATTGCAATCCTTAAAAATGTTTCTCAAGCTTGGCAACTCTTCAGATGTGTGAACTTTAATTCCCAGAATTTCCCAGCCAGCATGACTAGCTGGGGAATCCTGGGAGTTGAAGTCTATATATGTTAAAGTAGCTAAGAGTGAGAAACACTACCTTAGATAAGTTGCACCTTCCCAGAAGATGAGCGGGGACATGCTGAATCCCACTGGAGGAAATGTAGGAAATGCAGATTCCAAATCTGCTACCTTCCATGTACCCCATGTTACAAATTCTGTAGGAGGTTAAAAGCCTCTCTGATTTGGGATGTTTTGGAAGTGGTGATAAAAGGAATCTTCTGGTGCACAGTAAAAGCACATAAAGGAAACCCTTGCTGGATTGATGATAGCTCCCTTGTACAGCATGGCTGCTGCCTCTTCCTTCGGGATTAATAATTCCTTTATCTCTTTTTTTTAACTAATTGAAGTTTATAGTATATTGCTGGCTATTGCCTAAGATTAAAAGCAGTCCACACTTGTTTTCAAAGACCTCCTTGGGAAGAAAAAAAAAAGATAACAAAGAAGCTTTTTTTTGTTACATACTTCCCTTTATTTGAGAATTTCGGACTTGGCGTTTACAAGCTTCCCAAATGGCTTAATGCCCATGTCTTCCAAAGATCGCCAGTATTTTTACCTGTAAGTTCCTTTCTTGGGAGTGGATTCCAACCTTGAATCCAAGCATGGCAGGTAAGAGTGCACTCAGCACGAGAGGACTAAAGCCTCCAGCAGGTTAGGACACAGCTAACCGCCGGGAGATGAACCTGAGCTAGCCGAGTAACACCTTTCTACTGTCCCGCACTCGGCGGGGAGGGCATTCCCTTTGTGTTGCTTGCATGTGTCTGAGTGACTGACTCTGCAGTTTCGAGTCCTAGGAAGACCTTCAGAGAACTCAGTTCAAATAGCATCAGAAAAGCATTCTGTTGTGAAGCAAAAAAACGGAAACTAGTAGCACAGAGAAATCCTAGTAACAGTTCCTTGAAGTTGGCTATTTTTTCAGGCCAAAGAAGGAACATATGCCTCTGTTTGAAAATCAACCTGCAAACTGATATTTCATGAAATCATAGAATGACAGAATTAGAAGGTATCCAAGAAGTCATCAAGTCCAATCTCCTGCACAATGCAGGATTCACTACGCCATCCCCAATATGACTATCAATGACTATCCAGCTTCTATTTGAAAACCTCAGTGAAGGGCCACTGCATGTGAGTAACTTGTTCCATTTATTGACAACTCTTACTCTCCATACGTTTTTAATAATACTGACCCTGTATCTACATCTTTGAAATTTTATCCAATTAGTTCTAGTCTTAAGCTCTAGAAAAACTAAAAATAAATTCAAACAGTGTTTTGGGTATTTGAAGACAGCTCTCAGGTCCTCTCTCAACCTTGTCTCCTGTAAACCATTAAAAAGAAATCATTTAGGGGAATATAATTTCCTCCCTCCCTCCCAGATTCTGTTGGAACTATGACTGTTAGTATAATATTAATAAGATATTTCAAACTAGGATCCTTGTCGAAAAAACTCCAATGTTTTAAGATTCAGTGGAAAGTGGAGAAGACCTTTAGTATTTGATTTTAGAAATGAATATGAGTTTTTTCATATATGCAGTGCAGTGCTTTGAAAAGTTACCGTACTCATATGCTGGGAAAAAATCCTCTGTGGTTTTTCAAGGTTTAGTCATTTGGGACCTAGAATGAGTCACTTTTTAAATTTGGCATTGTAAAACTCAATGGCAAAAACAGGCATCACTGAGAGATTTTGATGCTAACTCCACAACAGCCAAAAATCTAAACATGGAACAATGTACGGAATTTCACTGGTCTACCTTATCTTTTGTAACCAGACTCTCTTGTTCATCTTCCAATATACAATTCCTTGTTCTAAGCTGAGAAGAAAACTTCCCAGAAATGATTTAGTATAAATATTGAGAAAACGTTGCCTGAATTTTTGAAAAGTCTGAAAGAACCTTTTGGAGAGGTGTATCAACCATTTAATCTTAGAGACAGCTAAGTTAGTTTCAGAAAGATGAAGTATGCATGTATTATGATTCATTTTGTAGTGATTCATAGGAGAAGCCATCAGGCATGATTCATAGCAGAATTAAAATGCACCATATGTTTGCTGGTTTTTTTTTTTCACATTTCAGTCTGCAAACATCACTTTGTAACAGCAAATACCCAGAGCAACAATGGTCCTCTTTCACTGCATCCTTCCCTCTTTATTGTGATATAGTAACTGAAGACATGTGAGTTTAAATGTGAAACTGATTTGAAGGACTATATGGGCTTGGAAAAATTAAACTTTGTCCCAGTTGGATCTATACTATAGGGATATTTGTTTGTTTAAAACATTGTATTGCCTTTAGTCTAATAGAAACAAATAGTTATAAAAGTATAAAACACAAATGTAATATATTTTAGAACGTTAAGGTAATCAATCTTGATTTTCTAGAAGAAGGATGGGATTCAGAGGTAACCATTAATGTTAAAGGAAAAAGTTTCCATCTGCTCTCATGGTAGCCCAATCAGAATATAATGAAGAGTCTCCTGCTTTTGCTATTCATCTGTGGTTACAAAAAAAAAAAAACCTAATAGGAAAGGGAGGCAAGGAAGACTCCTTATTTCATAATACTTTTATGAAGTGCAGAATTTCAGCAGTTTTGGCTTTCCCATGCATGTCTTTAGATTTTTCTTACTTTTTTATTTCAAATTAAACAAAAAAATCAAAGTAGCTGAAATCCTAGGAGAGGAATATATAAAAATTAAACTAAAGAGGAAATTCAACATAAAGTTTAATATATTTTTAATTCTTGGCAGAAAATCACCCTATTATTTATTCAAAGGCCCTAAACTGAATGTTAAGAATTAAGGTATTTTTCAGAGATATTTAATTGAAAATAGTCATACACAAGACACTTCTGCATAGAAACTGATGGATCACCGTGTATTAATAAGTGTACCTGCCATTCATTTTTCAGATTTCCTTCTTTCCTCCCTCCCTCCCTCCCTCATTCCCTCCCTCCCCCCTCCTTCCTTCCTTCTTTGCCATATTTTAACTGCTTTTCTTTTAGCGCTCTATCTTTTTTAACTACAGAAAGACATCTGAAAGAGATGTAGATGTAATTATGCAGTTACAAATATATTTTTCTTCAGATTGGAACTACTTTTTTTCTGAATTAGTTTAAAAGAGAAAAGTCAGTGTCCAGAATCACAATGAATATATCATCATAATTAGGCTTATCTTAAGATAATATTACCTCTCAATATGTCAGCAAAATTCTGCAAAAACCTTGTCATAGAAATGGAAAGTAGCATCAAACATTATACTGTAAACAGTTGCATTGAACCTATAGGGTTCAATGTAGCTCATATAGTTATGAACTGCAAACATTCATTGTTTATTCCCCTCACAGAATTCTAATCTGATCAATATCTTTCTCTTAAACCCAGCTCTCAAAGTTGTTGCGATTATTTAAAATCTTAGATATTAACTTAAACTCTGTGAAATCAGAGTTTAAATTATGTATTGGATTAAAATTGAAGAGAAGAGTCTGAGAAAGGGAAGTTTGGACATTTGCTGATTGGTTCTTTTTTCTTCCTCTAAGTAACCTTAACTGGTCCATTTATATCTGTGAAAGTAAGTTGACTTTTCAGAGCACAGAGTTTAGTTTCCAGGCCAGCTTACTTACATAGCACCTCTAGTTTTAGAATGTAAGTTGGCTTGGCATTTTCTCTGTAAAAAAAACCTATATCTAGGTAGGAATCTGTGGACCATTGGTTTCAGTGTTAAGTAGACACCAAGGAAGGTGGGAAAGGATTGTTTGCACACCAAACTGAGGGGTAAGATCACTTTTCTTTGGAAAAAAAAATGCTGATGTGGCATTGAGTGCTACTGTTTGATCTTGAGCAGCAATATTAGAGCTCCTGCTGAGACAAAATCTCACACTTAGGGGTCCCAGCTCTCAAAAACATAGGAACAGTGTTTATACCACTTGGAAGAAATGTCAATCACTTGCCTAATTAATTTGTAAGCAATTATGTAGGATAGCAATGCCCCTCACCACAGTGTCCACCTGAATCAAGAAAACTATGTTATTTGAGGATCCAAGATTGTTGGGGGCAATAAACTGACTTTGTAAAAATGCCGCTTGGGGGGGCCAAAAAGCCCTAGTAATAAGCAGGCATATACAATGGAATGAAGGCTATTGCCGAGCACTTAGCATGGTGCTCCATAGACTGTAACCCGCCCTGAGTCTCCGGAGAAGGGCGGCATATAAATGTAAATAAAATAAATAAGATAAAAAATGCTCCAATCATTTAGAACTATTATTATTTTACTAAATTTATTTATCACCCATCTTGCCACAAATTGATTGTGATTTAATCTTTATCAGAATTCATTTGGGCTTAGTCTGGAGTTTGCAAGTTCTCTCCAGCATGAGATATAAACTAAATTCAGTGGATTGGAAACTTGGTTTCCCTAGATCTGGACTGAAAACATCTAGCTGGCTTCTTGATGACAGCAAAGAGATACCTAAAGTTTTCTGATGTCATCCAGACTTTTGCAGCTCAGATCTGGTTACTTAATATAGTTGCAATTTCTTCAACTGCTGTATTTATTACCGTGACTCAATGGTATGTCCTGCTTAAGCTGCAATATCATATTAATATTTCTTAAACATCTTTAGATCACAAGAAGCATTATAATTGTAACCTTAATCTTTGTGAAACAAATCTTGTAATCATTACTGTAATCAGTAAAAGTTAAGCTGAATAAAGTGCTATAAAATAACCACACAGACACAGGCATACATGACGGCCTCAAATTGGACAGATACTCTAATACAAAAACAGGATTAGTTCTTTCTTACAATATGTAGAGAAAATGTAAACACAAGCTTGTATGCTAATCTCCTTTCTTCAAATAATAGCTTTACAATTAGCTAGAGCTGGTGTAGTGGTTAAGAAGCAGGCTTAGAAATCAGCAAGGAGGTTTTTGAATTCTAGTCCAGTTTTAGGCATGAAATTCAGCTGGGTAACTTTGTGTCAATCCTTTCTCTCAGCCCAACCTATTTCACAGAGTTGTTGTGAGTAAAATGAGAGGAATAAGGAATAATTGGGTATGTTCATTTCCTTATTTATAAAAAATAATAAAGGCAGAATATAAATATTTTATAATATTATAATATCCTTAAGATTGGGCAAACATAAAATTAAATCTCTACAGGCTAGAAATTAATTAATGGGTAGATTTAGTCTAGAATAATAACCTTCTTTTCCCTTTTTTAGTGAAAATATGCAAAAGCAGAACCTGCTTAACTTGCTTTTGGCTCAGATAACAAAAAAAAAAAGGCTTATTTGAATCTGCTTTCAAAACTTCTGTTAAGATAAATCCTGCTCATTTGTATTTAGAGACGTAAGTTAACCAAATAACTATAAGCTTTTACATGTGTTCTTTTCCACTCACTTAAGCTGGAACAAGATATTTTTGTGACGTGAAAGATGGCTTAAACGTTTTTGCTCATGCACCAATTCCAAGATAAACATATCACCTTTTCCTCTATAGTTTCTTATTCTACTATTGTTCCCTCTCAGTTCTCAGCTGTTGCAGGCTAAAGTACCATTTTAATCTCTGATTGCACTATCGCTGAGGTGTTGATAGATAGATCTTCTGTGAATATATTTAATCCATTTTTGATCCCGATTATTCTTTTAGCATTGTCAGCATCCCGTAACAAGATTTTCTTTTTTCCTTTTTACTCTTTTTTATTCTTAGTGATGGGCAATGATATTTAAGTTTGATTCTTACTTTTTTTGATTTCCCAAATGAGGCTTTTATTAAAAACAAAACAAAAATATATTTTTCTGCCCCTGCTTTTGTGTCCTGTAGCTGAACTCCTGTAGAGAGAGAAACATTATAATACTAACACAGACCATGGATACAGCTTTGCTCATGCCTCAAAATAAGTATGACTATGATCAGAAAGTCATAGTTCTCAGTTCTCAGTTAGGATTAGATGTGTTCATAATGAGAGACCTTAGTAGTAATCTATGCGCAACTGTGAAGATCACTGAATTACTCGTGTACCATCTCTCTTTTTCAGTCTAACCTATAGTTAGGAAATTAAAGAAAGGAACTATCAATACAGCCTTGAATTCTTAAAAAGGAAGCTCATGCTAAAATATATAAATAAGAATATTTAGAAATTATATACAGTACATGATGATTAAATGCAGCAAGGAAATTTCTTGCAGAATTCACTAATTGATAAAAAAATAAAATTTATTTTTTAATTCAAAGTGACCTTCAATTCATGTTAATTTGCATTGCTCTCAGCAACTCTTTGTGTTCCACCAGCACTATTCTGGAAGACTAAGATATTGAAATTCTTGTAACAAAAACATCTCAATGAAGCTTCACTACTCATCTCACTTTTATGCTGAGTTGTTTGTGTCTGCAATATCAGTTGCCTTCATTCTTATATTTTAGCCACCCATGATGCTATTCTCTAGTGCCTCCTTCATCAATATGATGATTGAGTTATTTATTTCCCAAATTTATTATTTTTAACAAATAATTCAAGATGGCAAACATATTCAACACACTTTTATTTTTCCCACAACAGCAACCCTGTGAGGTAAGTTTGGCTGAAGAGAGTGACTGGCTCAAAGTCATCTGGTGGTTTCCGTGACAAAGGCAGAACCTGAACTCATGGCCTCCTATTTGCTACTCTGGTTTCTTAACTACTAGATCAAACTGGCTGACTGGTTTCCTACAGTATTGCCTTCTATGAGCTGATGTTGATCTATCAGGTCTTTTCATACCATCTGGCTACCATGCCTTATGGGAGTGGGCTTGAATACTGCACTGGAGTTCCAGGTTATCTGTTTAATCACATGCCCTCTTCCAACAGGATCTGTTGAGAAATAATTAATGGAAGACTCGTCTCTTAGATCTGTATGCTCTGAGATGAGAGGAAAGGGCCATAGGGTCCCTCTTTCCTAGGGTTTGTTGAGAGCCCAATTTTTATGTGAACTGGCCTTCATAATTTCTAAATTACACAATATTAAAAAAAATCAAATCCATTTATTCGTATCAGACCATTTCATTCATATAGCTCTTATTTTATATTTTCCTAAAACCATCACCCTTAAAATAAATATTCAGTAAGATTTGTATGAAACATTATCTATTTAGTGAACATAGAAGAGACACCATACTAAAATTAATTTGGGAATTAAAATATTAATGGACAAATTAAAAGAATTTGGTGCATTAGCAGGCTTTAAGTTTAATAAACAGAAAACAAAGGTGTTAGCAAAAATAGAAGATCAAACACAACTGATAAGTAAAACAGATTTTAAGATTGCAAGTAAGGTAAATCATCTGATGTCACCATGATAAATATGAACTGCACATTGTTTCACAATAACTATATTATGACATGGTATAAATATAATTTTTTAAAAAATATATTAAAACATGAACTGAAGTTAAAATAGATATGTCACAAAACAGTTGTCTTGTGGTGAGATGGGTGGCAAATAAATTTAATAAAATTTCAGGTCCTTTGGAAGGACTCAATGGATGAACAAAAATGCCAAATCCAGTCTACACATTTGGTTGATTGAGTGATGAACCAAATAATAATGTTAAGATGGAAGAAATTACAACTGACATTTTGGAGGAGAATTTCACTGATAAAAAATTACTGTCTTGCCTAAAAAATATATTTTTCGTTTCAGAGAATAACTCATTTGGCAATTCATGTACCTTTTAAAAATTAGCAGAGATTATATCTAAATGTGTGTACAAGTGAAAAACAACAAAGGTATTACAAAATGGAAAGAGTAGAACTATCTGATTTTAAACTATATTTTGAAGCTTGTTTAGATTTAGATGAAAGAGAGGGTGCTGCTGAGAAATGGAAGTCTTTGGAATTAGAAGGACATGACCTGGTATTTGGGTGACATAGATACTTGTACTATGATGAAGTCAGGATTAATGTGGATCTTAAAAAAATAAATATTATTTAAGGCATGACAAATTGAGAATAGAGAATAGGTACAAACATGCCCAAAAACAAGTTTGGCTGTCATATTAATAATAGGCACACATAAATGATTGGCTTTTTGTGATATATTACAATTTTGCCAAGGAGAAGATAAAATAAAATCAAGCAAAAAATTGGTGGCTAAAGAATATAGTTGACAATGGTATATTGTCAATATAGTTGTCTCTTATTTGCAATAGATCAAAGAATTTGTAATTTTGAACATTGTAAGATTGAGTTTGAAGTAGAATTTTGTCAAATGATGACCAGGTAATTGCTAAAATGTAAACATTTTTATTGAAATTTGAAACAGAACTAATGAAAGAATGATATAAACTGGACTAAAATGGTTGTAATATACAAATGAAACAATGGGAAACTGTGGTTGAAAGAATTGTAATTTATATTATTTTTAAACAGACATTTTTTTAATAAAATTATCTACAATTATATAGCACATATTGTCTAGAATTATAAAGGCACTTCAAATTTAACTTGGAAAGTGAACAAGAAGAAGGGACTTTTTAATCATGTTTGATATACATGTAAAATAAGTAGAAAGGTCTAGATTAAAATGCATACATTGATTCAGAAGATTGAAATCCATGATTTTCCTTTTGGGATAAACACTTGAAAAATGTTATAGAACATTTTTGTATATGATAACTGCAGCAAGAGTATTGAATGCACAAAAATGGAAAGGTTCAGCACTACCCACAATGGACTAATGGTTGGTAAACTGCTGATTGGACCTCTCTTATAGAGTTTTTGCAAGACAGAAAAACAGGAAATGGTTTTGATGATTACACAGGATCAATTTTAGAAAGAAGAGAGTTGTAATCATAAAGAGATAAATTTATAGTTGTTCATGTAATTGCTATAAAGAAGAGTGGAAGCTATTTTGTACTGATTGCTTTTTCTCTTTTCTTTCACTTTTTTGCATTCTAGCTTTCTCTTTTTTCTTTTCTTTTTTTCCTCACATACTAATTTGTATTGAGTTTAATAATACAATTTTTTAAAATAAAAATAATGTAAAATATATACTAGAAAAAGTAAAAATAAGCATTGACATATTGGGCTACTATTACTGATGATATGCAGTAAAGACGCTTTTCAAAGAAACAATAAATTCCAAGAAACTTGTAATCTTCATTTTGTACTAAGGTATTTATGAAATAAAATACAATTTAAGAACACCTTTGCATATTTTCTGTTATTTTCATCAAATGTTACAGGAACTTTAGACAATATTGTTCTTTATATGTAACCCTCTTAAATTTTCCCAATATTTCTTTCTTTCTTTGTTTCAGGGAACATCCATTGAGGAAAAAAGAGAAGAATAGAAGTACAATGTCTTTAACTGATTATATCATGAAGCAACCATAGATTAGAGGAAAGCAATGTGTTTGGTTCTTGGCTCAAGTATAAGTAAAAATAATTTTACACTGAAATTCTCTAATTAATAAATTCTGAAGTATTCTGATATTCCTGTGTGCATTTCAGGGACTGGGAAGATGTAAATTATCAATGATTACAATCATTATGCAATGTAATTTTCATAACATTTTATAATGCTTTGCTGATAGGACTTGAATGTTTAAATTTTTTATAGACTATAATATTCACACATGTGGTTATTATGTATTTTTTGAAAAAATACTGTTCATAACATTCTGAACTTCAGTGAAAGTGATATTTGTAATGCTTAATGAAGAAAGATGTGCAATTGGTGCATCTATGATTTAAATCTTGTAGACTTTTGATTGAAAATAAATTCCATCAAATGCAGGACAAGCAAACAATTTTGATGTGACACTTATCTATATACATGTTGGAGAAATCAGTGGTTCAATGAAATTGATTATACAAATGGGTTAAAATCTTGCTTTAGGGATGCCCCAAAGTATTATCTCCCAAACATAGTTGCTATCCCTGTTCTGAACAAAACGCATATAGATAAGGTTTGTATAGTAATTCCTGAATGAGTTGTAGAATCCATCTATGTTATGTGTATAAAATTTTTAAAAGTTTGCATATAATTTATTACTCTAATAAAAATGCATTATAGAATAAGACAGAACAGTCATAAAAATAGAGGGTTTTTTTTTTTTTTTTTTTGCAAAATAGGTCCTTCTTGCAGAAATAATGGGAAGGAATTGAATTTACCTCCAATATTTTAACATAAATGGCAAAATTCTTGAAATCTTTTGCTTAAATACCCAAACCTTTCATTTGAAATAAATAATTCAGATAGGTATTAATTTAAGAATATGCAGTTGGCTCAGGTGCACAAAGTAAATTTGTGCAAATGAAAAATACTATGTATTTAAAACATTTGCATGTTTGCATTGGTTTTAGCTAAAATTTTAAAAAAGCATCCTATTTGTCCTGCAGAAAAACAGAAGAAACAATGGGAGACTGGCTTCTCCATACCTGATCTCCCAGATCTTACCTTGATCTGGGAGGCACTTCTGGGTCGGTGCTGGAGTAGAAGGCTCATGTGGAAACATAGCGGCAGACCATTCTTCTGTTGCTGTTTGTTTCTCATGTACTATGACATTCATCTGTCCAGGTGTCATTGTTACTGGTTCAGACTTGGAGCTTTTGCTAATACTCAAGCTGTGTTTCCTGGATGTGCAAAAAAATTGTAAAATAGGTTTTCTCTCTCAGATTTTTCTTTGTGCTCAGTCTGCTGTTTGCTCCTATAAAAGCTGAGGCTGTCCTAGCTGGTTATAATCTCTCCACTGTGAGGAGAAGGGAACATGTGTCACAGGCTCAGACACAAGCCGGGCAAGCATCCAAAGATAGGCTGGGAAGGCTAGAGCAGGGTGGTAA
Organism: Bungarus multicinctus; assembly: GCA_023653725.1. NCBI lineage: Eukaryota > Metazoa > Chordata > Lepidosauria > Squamata > Elapidae > Bungarus > Bungarus multicinctus. The sequence goes on from CM042840.1 coordinate 114,780,241, forward strand.
GATAACAGCAACAATGCACAGTGCCAGAGCTGAGTCCAAGCCTTACACCTCTGAACAATTGGAGGTCAACGTGACATACCTTTAAAGCCTTTAAAGCCATAAAGGATGGGAACTCTGATTGAGGGATGAAATCTGAATGCCTCGATATGGAGAAACAGATCCATGCAGTAATAAAAAGAAATACAAACTTTCAGTGATAGCAATATTAATTCTATTTCAGAGACTGGAATAGCACATATTACTTTCTGAGTGCAAATTCCACTACAGTTCAGAATGCACAAATAGTTTGGAAGTTCATATGATTTCTTCTCCTAAGCAGTTATTTTCAGGTAAAAAAAAATCATATCTAAAGCAATGACTAACACCCTAGTAAAATAAATCTGCAGATAAACCCACTGAATTATCACTAGGTGTTTCTAAAGAATTTGATATTACTATTAAAAATATAGACTCTTTTTAATAAAGCTAGACCTCTGACTGATTACATGTATTCATTTATCTAGTTTTCTTGGCCATGGCATAAAAGTGGTGAGCCTTTTTCCAGGTAATTTGTTTTCAGTTTGGCAGGATAAACTGCAGTTTAGGATTTCCTGCTCTCCCATCTATTAGTCATGTCCAATTCTCCTTAACATTTTGAAGATAAATCAAAGATGGCTATGAGATGCTACTGCTATACCTGATATTTCTGTTACTAAGTTATAATCTTGTTCCCGTATAATAATTACTGCTCAGAATTGATTCTCAGGATTCTCTCTTTTCTTTTAAAATTAGACTGGCTCATCATCTCTTCTTTAACAAGATTATGATTTGTGACAAGCAAATACAGCTAGTCTTGTTTAGTGACTGTCTTGCACAATGTGCAAGTTTTACAGTTGTGATAGTGATGAGAAAGTAGTTTTGTAACCAATCCTTGCATTTATAACTTTGCATGTTGGTAAAGCAAAGGAAAGCTGAAGTAAGATTGTAAGCACAACTGAAGTTTCACTAAGTAGCTATTTTGCTTAATGATGAAATTCCCAGTCCCGGTTGCGATTGTTAGATAAGGGCTACCTGTAATATTTTATCTTAATGCAGCAATTCACTATTTAAAAATTATGGATCATAAGGAGAATTATTTGTGTAGCAACTATTCTATTTATTTTGCCATTGTTATTTGTACCATTGTTTTTCATCTTGTGATGCTTTGGCTACTGTTTTCTATTTGTTTTGGTTTTAAAATGTTTAACAATTGTAAACTTCCCAAAGCCACTGGGTGTCAGGCTGCATATAAATTTAATAAATTATTGTGGTTGGTCACAGTCAGCCAGACATTTAGACTGATATGGTATTTTATCCACCTATTGAGTCGTACACAAGGAATTTGTTTAATGTGTTAAAAATATTGTTGCAGGATATAATCTGTTCCAAGTAAAGCAGCCTTTTGCAACAAGGTTGGTCTATGTATCATTTAAATTTTAGATTTTTTTTAAAGGAAGCAGTAGTAATTGTCAGAATAATGTCAGGCCTGAAGATATGCTGCATGTTGCATTATTTGTTCATGAAATCCTTTAGAAATGTATATTATGTATAATGTTGGTGTTATTTTTGCCAGAACAGCCATGCAAATACTCCTATTCATTGAGAAGCATTGATCTATACTCCTCAAACTCAGTTGTCCCATATAACTGAATGTGATAATTTTAAATCATTTTAAAGTGAAAAGTTTATATTGTATTATAGACACTTGGCATTCATAAGAATAATTTGGAAGAATTTACTATAACTGTTGGGAACTTACTGGTCTGTTTCTTTTTGTATATTGTGTATTGCAAATTTGTTTTCTTTATATTTGTTGCCACTCGGCCTCCATCTCAGCTCATGTATAGAGCTAAGACCTCTCCTGGTCATTAATCATAGGACATTAGTTGATGCTTTCCTTTATTTACTTCCTTTTAAATTGAAACCTAAGGAAAATGTTTGCTTGAAATGGTTTAAATTTGTAATTCTTGTTTGGGGAAGAATGTTGGATTAGGATATTTGGGCCATGGCCAAACATCAATGATTGCTCTTTTTATTATCAAGAGAAATTTCTAAATGAAACCAAAATACTAGCTAAAAATCTTACAAATAAATACAAATATGTCTATTATTATTGGTTCTATTTTTGTTTTCTTTTGCCATGGTCTATGTACTTCTATTTACAGGTCTTTATATTTTGTGATTTTCTTCTCTTCTCCTGTCTCCTGATACCACCACATGTTACAGGTATTTGTAGTAATCATCTTCATCCAGATTTTTTTATGTTATTTTCATAGGGCATTTTGAATGTGATTCATCACATAGCCACATGTTTAGACTGAATTAGGCATTTTTTTTCACCTATCAAGTCCTTTCCAACAATCTGAGATATATAGAGTTGTTATTTGATGCTGTTTTTATTATTATCTAATAAAAGTATGAGTTAAGGTTATTGAATTAGCACCTATTTAATTATATTAAAAATAATTTTAGATGATCTTTCATGACAGAGTTATTAAGTTGCCATGTATATATGAAACCATAACTATATAGCTGGTTTGGCCCTTTCTTAGGTAACATTCTTTAAATCAAAAACAATTCATCTAATTTTAATTGTAAAGTTCAAAAAGCAAAACATTATTAGGCTTTCAAAAAAACTCTTAAAGTTCTATAAATCACACATCTATATATCTTAACAGAGAAGTACAAATACCACATTATTAAGAATTAATATTATTTCAAAATTGACAAGTGTGTTAAATAGATATAAATATAAACGTTGCACAAACTATTTGTCTAGTTTCATGCACAGCTATTAAGAAACTCAGATAACATAAGAAAATACTAATGAGAAACAATGTGCAAGAAGTGAGGAATAGGTAAACTATAAGTTCAAGCAAACCTAAGCAGACCCTACCATAGTGTGGGATGGGAATAACACTAGGAAGATGAAGTTCAAGCAACCCTAGGCACCATGATTGGTAGTGAGGAATGCTGGAAGCTGTACTTCAACAGCTGCTACAGTATAGGTTTGATGAGAAAGAATGTGATCAAGTAGTTATGTGGTTCAAACAGTAACATAACTGCTGCCTTGTTAATTTATAATGATAATTGTGGGTGGTAGAACTACTCTAAAAACATACTATCATGCCAGTGGTGATATTCAGCCAGTTCATACCAGTTCAAACCAGTAGCAAGGATTTGGCATGGGTCGCCGAGCCAAGCTGGCCAAACCCCTGATCCAGTCACCTGGTTGCTGTTCACTTGCATGCCCCGCCCGCCTGATGCTCGCCCCACCTGCCTGATGCTCGGCCCGCCCACATGACACTCAGCTCACCCAGTCACTCATCACCTCCTATGCAGCACACTGGGTCCTCATGGCTTACCTTTAATTTGCTTTCCCATTGGTTCCTGCACCCTAACTGAGCAGCCCTGATGTGACTGGTTACAGATAAGCCTGCAAGTCGCACTAGCCCCCTCCCCTCACCATTCTCAGACTTTGACTGGCCTCTCTCACCATTCCTGGACCTTGCCGGGCCTCCCTCACTGTTCCTGGATCTTCCTGGGCCTCCATCATAGTTCCTGGACCTTGCTGGGCCTCCCTCGCCATTCCCAGACCTTGCCAGGCATCTCCCACCACCTCTAGGCTCGGCTGGCTGACTAAGCCGCCATACGATGCTCTTCCAACCATGTGGCAGCCACATCGCGAGAAGCCTGCTTGGGCAGGAAAGAAGAAAGCCCCGGCCTGCCCATTCTGGCTGGCAACTCTGCTCCCCTGGATCTTCTAGGTTCCGGTACATCACCCAGTTTGGACATGGGGCAGTTGACTGCCCTGCCAGCAAATGCTGCCCTGCCCGCTGCTTCTGCCACCACTGAAGGTGAGAGGGCAGCAGTGGTTCACACGCACAGCCCTGCCTCCTCAAAAGAGTAGCAGCGGCAGGCACAGGGTGAGAAACAGGAGAACTGCTGCCACCCTTTCACCCCCGATGATGGCAGGAGCAGCTGTTGGTGCAGCATTTGCTGGCGGGGCAGTCAACTGTCACATGTCTGAGCTAATCGGTGTGCCAGAACCTGGAAGAGCAAGGGGAGCAGAACTGCCAGCCAGAACGGGCAGGCCAGGACTTTCCCTTCTCCCTGCCTGAGCGCGCTTCTTGCACCTCTGCCATCACTCACAGTTCCTGCTCCTATCTCTTGGCCTGTTGTGGCTGCTGCTGCTGCTGCTCTTCTGGGGAGGCGGAACTATGCAGGAGGTGACTCCATGCTGGAGAAACTTCTGTCTGGCGCTGGAATAAGAGGTGCTCTGAAAGGGAGGGTGGGTGGAATGTCCCAGGGCTGCTCACTTTCTTCGTTCTTCCACTGCCCACTGCTCTGAAGCTCTCCTGATCAGTTTGTTCCAGACGAGGTGTGTGAGTGTCATGAGAATGTAGTGTGTGTGTGTGTGTGAGAGAGAGAGAGAGAGAGAGACAAAGACAGAGACAAGGAAGGAAGGAAGGAAGGAAGGAAGGAAGGAAGGAAGGAAGAAAGAAAGAAAGAAAGAAAGAAAGAAAGAAAGAAAGAAAGAAAGAAAGAAAGAAAGAAAGAAAGAAAGAAAGAAAGAAAGAAAGAAAGAAAGAAAGAAAGAAATGGAAAGGAAGGGAGATTAGAGAGAGAAAAAACTCTGTGCTATCATTTTTAATTGTTCTATTATTTATCATATATTAATATTTTACACTGTCCCTACACCTAGTGTAATTTTACTGCCTTTCTTTTGCCCAAGTATTTTTTAGGGTTTACAATACATGCATTCAATGTCTATAGTCCCCAGAGCATAAATACATGTGTGTTTAACAGAGTTGAAAGGAACTTTGGAGGTTTTCTAGTCCAACCCCGTTCAGCAGAAAAACTGAGGATGCCAAACTCTGAGTAGAGGTCCTGGGAAAGATTCAGAATAATAGAATAATACTTAGAAGGGACCTTAGTGGGAATCCTATACCATTTCAGAGAAATGACTGTCCAGTCTTTTCTTTAAAACTTCCAATGATTGAGAACCCAGAACTTCTGGAGATAAGCAAGTCCACTGGTTAATTGTTCTCACTGTCAGGAAGTTTTTCCTTAATTTTAGGTTGCTTCTCTGTTTGTTCAGTTTCCATCCATTATTTCTTGTTTGCCTTCTGTGCTTTGGAAAATACCCCTCCCCCTTCTTTCTGGCAGCCTCTTAAAAGCCTGTTGCCTATCACACTCTTGGGCAAAGCATGTGACCCATTTCCTCCTTTCAGTGGTCCATGAAAGTACATCTATAGTATGTAGATAATAAAGTAAAAAAAAAGGTGAACAACATTTTTACAGAACTATAGATAAGTTGAGGCTGGGTATGACAAGGAATGGCTGGGAAGGGAGGAGCCAGGCGAGGCAACCCTTGATGTGAATGACATTGAGTTGACCACACCTACCCCATCACATGACCACCAAGCATGCAACCCATGATTACCAAGCCACGCATGCCAACCCATGACTACCAAGCCATACTCACCAAATAAGCCATGCCCACAGTGCTGGTAGCAAAAAAATTTGAATCCTACCACTGTATCATGCTTTCATTTAAACAGGTAATCGTTTATTTTCTTCCAGGTTGAATTCATGAAAAAACATTCTATGGAATAATAATAGAATTTAACCAGTGTAGTGGAACCAGTTTGATTTGAATTAAATGTGAATTTTACAAAATGAAAAACGCAATTTTGAAATGAAATAATGTAAAAATGGCATAGAAAATGAGGTGCTATAAGAAGTCTACTAAAGAAACTTGATTTGCTAGCATATTCCACTGTCAAGATTTTAAAGATTTCTAAGAATACTGAACAAATATTTAAAAATGAAGAAATATTCACAATCAGAAATCACAAATGAGAACTTTGGGAAACAAGTTGCCATGATTATCAGATAAAGAAAAAAGAATTTTATTTATTAATTTATTATATCATAATAATGCTTCAGAACTGATTTTTATTTCAATTAAAATAGTGATGATATCTGAGATTATAGGGCAAGTAAATCCAAATGAGTTCTTTGTAGGCCAGCATGGCTTTATCTGAGAAAAACTGAAAAAGAACTTCAAAATAGAGTATATGAATTTACTATGCATAAAAATTTGGGGCCAACAGCCAACCTTTTATGCAAGCTAATCCTTCTAGTGATGGAGATAAATCCAATTGATGGACCTGTTGGTTTGCAGTTTTAAGCCAAGTCTCACTTTAAAAGATAACCATTTTTAAATAAGGGCATTTGTTCTGGGAACTCAAAGCCTGATAACCTTTATATTCAACTTTATATAAGTTCTCAGCAACCTGACATTCATAGAAAAATATGCCATTTTTTTGTATTGTAGGATACAGCTGAATCAAGCTACTAATTTACTTTTCTTATTTTTGTATTAATGTGCATGGTTAAAAATTAAAGGCAAGCATGTTTAGCTAAATATTTCTGCTAATTACATTTTTATCATAGGATTAAAATCTGCAATTTTTTAAAAATCTACCATGATTCAGTTCTTTGTGGAAAGCACAGTCATCTATTATACATAGATGAAATTGATGTGTTTTTTAAGTAAAGGAAAGAACTATCCTGTGAGCTGGTCACTATAAATATTGAATTGTGAACAAATTTAAGAAGTTAGGAGTTGGTTTATCAGATAGTTCAATACATGTTTCTGAAGGAAAAAGCACATACTCAGTTGATGGGTTATATTTATAGGTATATGGGAATGTGTGTTAGTTATTTATTTGGGTTTAGGAATTCTATTTCTTTCATTTGTTGAGTTATTGAGATATATTAGTGTCTGAATCATGAAGAGTTAATACGATGGAAAAATATTGTAAGAGAGACAAGATTGATGGCCCAATTCCTATGTCAAACAATGTCTTGCATATTCTGATTATAATGTCCGAGAAAAAAAAGTATTATATTTCAATTACTCTTTGCTGTATTTTAATTGGAAACATGCTTCAAAATTTGACCTAATATCTAAGATATAACAGGAACTTGATGTATGTATATTAATTGGTTATAGTGCTATTTTCTATGTTATTAAAATATATTGCTTCCTACATACTGATAATTGTTAAAAACAAAAAAGTAGATTATCAATTAGCAACCAATCATATTGGCTACTAATTGCATGATAAACTAGATGCCTTGAATATCTGTTATTTGCTATCATCATTATGATACTAACTTCCCATAGGTATTTATTTGGTTATTGTATGAAAGAAATGGCAACTGGAAATGTTTGATCAGTTAAAATATAATGTTTAGATGTCTATGCATATCCCCACTAAATGAAACAATTACAGAATTGGTTACGTCAGAATGTTAAATTAAACCACAGCTATTGAACAACCACTGATATATTTCATAAATACTGAGGTGTAAATCACTATTCATAAACCAGAATTGTGAAATTTGTACATCATGCTAAGCCAAAAACAAATAAATCACATTATGGCTTAGAACAATATGTAAATGCAAAAAAATAAAAGGAACTTTTCAGGAAGAGCCTGCCATGTTGTATTCTCTAACAAAATGAGTGTGTCTCTGTGTGTGTGTGTGTGTGTGTGTGTGTTTAGCTTTAAATAATGCCTTAAATACTATATATGTTATTTATATACATTATATAATTTATATAATATAATACCAGTATATATATATCATACATACGTACGTACATACATACATACATACATATTTTAAGGCATTTAATGTTCTTAACACTTGTTTACTACTTAGTGGATTTTTCTCTTCTTTATATTGTCCAATGTTCTCTGTTTTAAAATAAAGTATTTTTATAATTGTTTTGTAATAGTTTTATACAATTCTGATTTTAAATCTTCCTCTACATTATTTAAATTCCAAAAGTCTTTTGTTAATTGCTGACCATAAAAAGTAGAAAGGAATTAAGCTCAGTAAGGAATACTTGCAAAACTTAAAATTTGGATTTTTTTTTTAGTTGAAGAATACTTTAAAAAATAAGAAAACCCTTAAGTTGAGCTCATCTCCTGATCCCAGACTGAAATGGTTTGTCATTTTTAATTATGGGAATTTTTTAGAGTTTCCAATTAAACCCTGGAATTCTCTGGTGGTCTTTCATTTAGGTCAAGAAGAATAATTTCGGAACACAAAGAAGGAAGACCAGGAGTAGAAGGGAATGTCCATATTTGTCTGTTGTTTTAATTTTAAAACAATTAAAATACAAACTTTAATTTAATTTTGTATTTTAAACACCCTAAACTAAATTTTTGCAGATTATAGAAATCCAAGCAAACCCAATATATGAAACCTGCTCATTATTATGCATAAAGGTAAAATAGATTGTTACAGGTGATATTGTTATGTAGTTTTCAGTATTTAAAATAAACTTATTTCATGTCCTGGTATGATTATAAATATAACATTTCCATGTAAAGAATGAGGTTAATATTTAGAAAATACTTGAAAGAGCAGGAAAATTTGGAAATTTTGATATATTAAACATTTGATGAGATTGCTAAAAAAAATGGTGATCATTATGACAGCCTATAACTATCTCTTTTTTCACACCTTTGTTGCAATGTTAAGAAAATCTTTTTAATGTTGTGTTTGATTAAATGAAGGGTTTATTGTAATGAAGGCTGTGGTGATATCTTCAGTAAATTCTGTCAATCTCTTATTTTTTAAATTATTGCTTCTCATTTCTTCTTGGTGAACATATATATTTAGACTTTTCTGTTCTGTTGAACTGTTGTCTACTATTATTTTTGTTCATTAAATCAATTCTTTTTTTGCTTATGGCAATACCTAGAAAGGTAATTTAGCTTTGTTGGTTACTTTTACTTTATAAAATATATTTTCTACATTGATTACATTGGTAAAATAAAGGTTGAAAATCAGTCTGTTTGAGAAAAGTCAACTTTCCATCGTATTTTTAACTACTGTCAGTACCAATTGCTTTAAATGAGATTAATTAGAAGGATTTTTTTTCTCCATTTCTTACTGACTACATTATTTGTTCTGTTAAGCTTTCTTTCCACACTACTGCCCTACCAGGGACCTGTAATATAATTTATTTTTCTTTTCCATTTATATATACCTTTTCCATACCTTTGATACTTTTTTAAAAATATGATGCTTTTTCTCTTTATTCTTATATATGAAAATTCTACACTGTTGTTAATACTGCAATCAAATAACTATACTCTGTATGAAACATATTATTCCTACATGCATAACTATTATTTCACACATATCTGTACCAAATAACTAAAGTAGGTATGTTTTTTTCCTTATTCTGGAGTACAAGGAAGAAATAGGTGTGTGAAGGAACTTCCTAGCTGCTTACCCTATTATTCCTAATATTATACTAATATAATTCTAATTTGAACTCCTGATAATTTAACTCTTCAAAATACTATTTTCCTTTTCTGTAAATATGAAATTTCTTCCTTCCCCCATCTAAATTATTTGCTTAATGATTCATCTTTTTTCTTTCAGATTTTATATATAACTGTTTTTATAAAATTGTTGGTTTATTTTTTTAAATTTCATTAATTGCTCTTGAATTTCTCTTTCTCTTGATAAAATAGCACAATGGTTTCTAACAATTTCTTTGAGGTTTCAAAATCAGATGTCAAACATAATTGTTACTATTCTTTCTACTTTTTTTCATAACCATAAAAACCTTAACAGAATTTCTAAACTTTTTATTCCTTTAGAGGGCGATCAATCAGCTACCAGATCCAATTTTTGTCCTATTCAGTTCTTTTTAAATTCACTCTTTTTTGAAACCAATTTGGTAATACTACCTCACCCTCTCCTCATTGTTCTACCAAAAAAAGATGACCCAGTTTATCATCAGAATTATATCATTCAATGATTAAGTCATTGCTGAAAACTTAAAAAGAAGCTACGCAATTGTTTGGCTTTTGAGTCTGGAACAGCACTTAGGTACTCTTGATATGGTTACTTAAACATAATAACAACTGGCATAAACCCTTGTTTGAATTTTAAAGCATGAAGCCAGCTTTTAAATAGAGTAACCAAAATGGAAAAAAACAACCATTAGCACAATATGATACATTATTTTAGAATATATATATATTTAAAAATGGAATATATATATTTAAAGATCAAACTTTTCTATGTCATATTGACAATAATTATATTAGAATGTAACATTTAAATAATATTTTAAAATTAAATCTGTTTAGATCATTACATTCAAATTACATATGATTTTTCACATTAGTTGCATATTGGTATTTAAGTTATCATGCCAATAAAAAAAATCAGGAAAAATAAAAAATGCATGTTCCACAGGTAGTTATAAATGCCCTTCATTATATCTCCCTTAAGTTGTTTTGACTGGGAAAGATGGAAGTTATAGTCCAACAAGATTTGTACACATAGATTAGGGAAGGTTCCATTAGTAAAATAATAAAGATGACCAGTTTAAGCAGCTTCTACTATTAGGCCACTTTTTTATTTGTATGTATGATAGGGACATACATCTGGAATTCAGAGAATATGACTGGTGATTTGGTGGAATCACTGTAAATTTCAACTTATTTGGGGGAAATTTGGTATAAATTTTACTCTGATTGAAGACACATATAGTTACTCACTTTCTTTTTAACCACTTTTGGAATTAACTTGTCAGAGGAAGAAATAGTATTTATAAAGTTCATATTCTATATTTTTCGGCATATTTTAATGGTTTTAACAGTTAATGTATGACAAGACCCTTAGGAATGTGAAATATATTTTTATTAAAAGTATAATTATATATTATAGTTTCTAATATTTGTATTAATAATATAGAATCATAATGTTCCAAATATACTTCACTTTGGCTATTGCAATTTGTCCAAAATCACATTTATATATAAATGGACAAGGAAAATCATTTTAGAGCCAGAATAAAAAAAAATTCATATAAATCACTCGTTTAGCTAACACACACATACACACACACACGTTTTCATAGATTTTCATGGGTACAGGTATGCAGGTCTTGGCAAGTTCGGGTCTTTTCTTGTGTAAGATTGAGAGTATCTTGGTGATGTTTCGACGAGGTCCCACTCACCATCTTCAGGCTGGTGCTTTTGGCTTTGTGCTTGTGCAAAGCGTGATCGGAGCTGCCATCTCTCTATAAATACTGGTGGGGAGGTTGGCTGTGTTATCATTTCTTGATTGGTTGATGGAGTTGATGTTTGCAGATTGGCTGGCTTTTTGGTAAGAACATGTGTGGCTGAGTGTCTATCAGCCTCCTGTGTTGTAACGACCTGGGTAATGGGCTATGTGATGACCTTCTGAGTTCTATGGTTTTGACATCCTGTGTCTCGTGCTGTAATCTCCCAGGTTGTAATGACCTGGGTAATGGGCTGTGGAACCTCGTCAAAACATCAAGACCTTTATATATATATAAAGATGAAGAGGAGTGGGATTGGCTCTGCATATAGCATGAGAATTGGCTTGGCTGCTCGTGATTTTCTGCTGTGCACATGATTTCTATTAGTGATAATACTATGATTCAAATTTTGTGGCTATGTCTAGTTTGTGCTTCTGCTCCTCTAGCTCCAATTTTATTAAGAATGCATGATTTTCATACTAGGAGTTTTCAGTGCTTGCATTGTGCTGTCCTCTCGGTATAGGAAACAGTAGTGAGTTGGATTAAGACCAAAGTTTTTTATTTAAACTCATGTATGAGACATAGGCAACACATATTGATCATCCAAGGATGTAAATCCCCAGTCTGCCACCTGCAATATGAAAGACTGAAGAAGGAAATGAACTTTTGTTCATCTGTATATAACTAGATCACTTCATCGGATTGGAGACTTTTATGAAATACAAGTAGAATTCTGTTTTATGATGAAGCTCAGGCTATGTCCAGGAATTATGGGGTTTTTGTACCTTAGGAAGAGCTCCTCCTGGAGGGGACAGAGTGCTGTGCCTGGAACAGTTAATCTGCTCTGAGAACAGGGCTATGTTGAGATGCTGACAGTTATGTTTATGTAACTGTTTCCTCCAGCACTAGGGTAAATTGGCAAAGGAACTGAATTTTCAGACATAGATTTGAGCCACACACCCATGCTTAGGCTGTGATGAGACAACACAGGTGAACTGTGCAGAATCAGTATACAGACACACTTAAATACATTCACATACCTTCACCTCTTTCAGTGTAGTAGCTCTTGAACTCAGTTACCTATCTAGTTATCTTTCGATCATTGTTTTCATCATGTTCAAATACTGTATCAAATCAAAACTTTCTGAATCAACTGTACTCTTGATATGTAGTATTTTAAACAATTAAAGTGAGGATATATTAAGTTTCACAGTATGAAATAATTGTGATGTATTATTATCCAGATTTTACCATTTTTGATTGACAAGTTTAGCAATAAAAAATATCTGATAATCAAGAATGTTCTCAGTCAGAACCTAGAACTCTAAACACGTTTTGTCTCCATCATCATATCTATTGTTCTATTATTGCACAATTATCATCATCATTGTATTACCCAATGCAATCCAGACTTGCCATATTACATATCTAATACATAGAAGTCATGGATGAAAAGTGCAAGTTTCCAATGCAGTTTTTCTTTCAAATCTTCATTTACAATCCATGCAAGAATCCTCTTTATTTAGTTGTAAACTAAATAAATAAATTCCCCATACTGTATCCCCAATTCTTGTTCACATCTGGGCCTGTAAGGAATGGAAATTTTCTGGGGTCTATTTCTGGAGACTGTGCCTTGTCAACAGTTCTTTGGCAGCATACAAGGAGTGTGGCCTGCCAGAAGAATATTACTGAATGGATTCTAATGTTAATTCGATATGAATTCAAATTGTTTATTACAGCCATAATGCCAAATAGAGTAAAATATCAAATAAAACTGTTATATACATCTCTTTATATATAATGGAAAACCAATGAGTATAATAAGAAAGAATGTGCCCAAAGTTGCCTTATCAGGGAAATGGGCAGCATATACATTTATAGAAAATTATATTAAAAGGTCTAATGCTAAAAAGAAAAAATACCTGCTTGCTATGGAGCAAATATTCCCTAACCGTGTAGCAGGAACCCTAAGGATGATTGCATGGATAGTTAGAAAATATGTTAAATTTTGGGTGGTGTCCAATATAAGAATAACATCCCTATTCTTTTCATAGTATTGGAGAAATGTTAGAAAAGTTGCAGTTCGTTCAGTATATGTCTTTTACATATGAATATTTTATTAGGAATAAACAGGTTAAAAAAGTGTACGGACAGTAGATCTAAGATACTTTTGAGAATAGCTACTCCTATATAGTGAGAACCCCATATTCTGAGTCCATTGCAGAGTTCATGTTGAAGGTCCCATGGCACCTCATTTGATATCAGCAATTAAGTACTTCTGCTTTTTCAGTGGCAGTCCCAACATATTGAAAAAATTGCCACTAATGCCTCCTCTTCAATAAAATTTAGTGTTCTAAAATCATTAAAGAAGCAACAAATAAGTATCTACCATAAATAATCAACACAATCACATATAAGAACATATTTATATTCAAAATGGGAGTGAAGTAGTGAGCCCTAAATTCATATTCTTGAAAGCTTGTATTATGGCCAAAAATACAATATAATTTATTCATAGGCCTTTAATATCATATTGTCTCTTCCCCCACTTCTCTTTTTCACCTCACATCTTCAATTCTTACTATTATACCATTGTTTCCACTGTTTTGTTTCAAATATGACACTATCCTTTTGAGATTACAAAGCTTGTTATAAAAAAACCCCAATAGATGAAAAACACTGAAGAAATTTCAAAAACTTTGGAAAAAGCGTGGTTACCTTTTTTGTTTTCCTTTTTAGGTTCACCAATATTATCTAGACCAAAGCTGTATTGGGGAAGAAAACACCTCAGGGTTGAACCAGCCAGTCTTCCAAGGTCCTTTTGTTCTGAGGTTCTTTTTGTTCTTCATCTTTGGGTAAATAGCAACTGGAAGATTAGGGCCATTTGCTGCTGTTGCCACCATACCTTTCCTATAAACCAGTTTCTCACTTCCAAACCAGCCCTTTGGGGAACCAAGAAAGGATTGAAGGAAGTATTCTCATCCCAGCCAGGTCTGATAAAGATAAAAAGGGAAACCAAACAAAAGCTGAGGGCGTCAGTACCTCAGCCAAGCTGAGCAGTAAATAAATAATAAATAGTAAATAATAGAACAATGAACTCCAGAATTTAAATTTTTAAAAAAACTGTATGTAGCCATATGAAGGTACATACATACACCAAGTTAAAAAAGATAAAATACAAAAAATATCTTAAGGTTATTTTTACCATAGCTAAATAACTTAATTTCCAATCTTGTCTGAGGGAACCGCTCATCCTGGACTCCAGCCAACTTCTTCACCAGAGTCCAAATGCTTCCCGCCAAAACTTGATAGAACCTCCCTTCTTTCTCCCTATTGGTTCTCAGGGGTGAGATGATTCCTTTTGGGCACATAAGGCTGGCTGGTTATTTAAAAGCCAGCTGCTCACCACTACAAGAGCATATGCAGAAATTTATGTGATGGCAAAGGAGTCCCTTTTTTAAACCAACCTTTCAGTTGAGATTTGCCCAATGTCAAATATAGAATTCCATCAGATTCTTGATTCTATCTATTCTTGTCTGTATTTTCTACCACTTCTTCATTTGGATTCTTTCCCTCTTGCAACACATAAAATCAGTTAAGAGCAAAGGTATGACCGAGGACAATGCCATATAATATAATACATTATTTTTTGTTATTCATATAAATAAATAAGGAACATGGATCAGATTTTCCTCTGGTGTGCAAATTATTGTTAAATAATTGGCTAGCCATATATGAGATATTCTTACAGAAGAGCAACTTCAAAAGTGCCACGATATACAGTATAAGAGCTTTCTCTCAAACGAGGATAAGGATTTCCTTATAGCTTAGCAGTTGCATCAATGTCAGACCTTTTAAAATTTATTGTGAATTTTGTGACTGTTACATTGAAATATTCTACTATAAGTTTGGAACGGCAGTGTTCCGTAAAATATAATTACATATAAGGCCAATCTGACTAATTGCTGCCGAATAGAGCTGCCGAATAGACTTCTTATGCCAAAGACATGGAGTATTTTTCTGCCACTGCAGTAAAGAGATCTTTAGCTTCGAAGCCAAATGACATGGGATTGTCCTGCATCCACACTTGCAACATGTTAAAATACCCAACCAAATGACATTCTATTTTGCTAGCCCTTTCCAGTGAGTTTCTGAAAACTCTCATGTTTCGGGTTTTATTTTGGCTGATTGTGATGCCCTAGGTTAAGTTTGCTGTTGCATACATTCCTACAAATTTTACTAAAGTTTATTTTGCCCATGCTCTCTAAACCTTCACACACACACACACACACACACTATCTTAGATTTATCCTTAATAGTGATGACAGATTTCAAGTCTAATTCCTGTTTAGCAATATCCTTTAACAAGATAGGAATAATACTTTTTATTTTTTATTAGTGTTGCATCTTGAAGCTATCTTTTCTGCCTCTTTACTCAAGTTTTTTTTAAAATTCTGTGAGGAATCAGTTGCAACAGAAAAATAACCTGATCTTGTTGGCTTCATGTAGAAAGTAATTAATACATGACACAACATTAGCAGTACCTGGATTTGGCAGAAGCAAAGGTCAGGCATGAAGCCACTCACCCTCAAAGACCTCCAAGCAGCTGCTTGCTACTGGTTGCCTGTTAAATTTGTTTACTCTTTATGAGATTGATAGTTGGAGAACAGGAGGAAAATGCCTCTGTAACAAATCAGGCACAGAAGCCAAAGCATTCTGCATACTTACTTCTAGGATTGCACCATAGGTCAAAAGCTTGCATTCCTAAGAATATGTATTTAAGTGTCAGGGCTCAAATGGGAAAGTTATGATAGAAGAGAACAGTGGCTTTAATATTGGCTTCACCTACTCCTTTACTCATCTTTAGAATACTTTGGCAGGTTACTAATGCATGACTTTCAGATAGGCTTGAGACCTCTAAAAAGAAAAGGGCTGACTTTAAGTGTTGCTTTGATATGCAACAGACCATACTTCAAGAAGCTGAAGAAGTCTTCAACAAATCTGATCTGCTCCAAATTCCACCACTTAGATCTCATAATCCATTCCATGATGCACACCTAGATGAGCATATTGGATTTAAAAACTTAGATTGCTTTGTTCTTTCTGCTGATTCTAATGATGTCAAATGAGAAAAATAAATAATTTATCCAACTTTACAGGAGGCTTTAAACATATAACTTATTTGTTCTATACAGTATTACTATAATAATAAAAATCACTTGCAGAGAAAATATAAGGCATGGGCCATATAAAATAAGTCAGTATTCCCGCTTTTTTGCAAATATTGGTCTAAAATTGGGGGGTGGGGGTGGCATATGGATTCTCATATTTAGATGATGATGCATGCCCAAAGCAAGAATTTCTTGAAAATTAAACTACCATAGTTAAAGCAGGGGTAAATAATTTTGAAATTTGCAGTTTTTGAAGTACAATCCCCAAAATCTATTTAAATACCAGAGAAAGTAGGATGTGGTATCAACCCATTGGAGCAGATGCTCAGGATTCGTACCTTTGATCATTCTCTGAAAAAAAATGCTGTTGAAAAGATTCCTAGGATTGCTAATATGAACATGGATTTGAACAAGGGATATATTTTAATTTAATTAGCACAATTAATTCATTAAAAGTTTTAATGTTACATAGGTACATATTTTCCTTGATATGAGAATAGCCATACCCCGATTGGGGTCCTAAATGCTCAAGTTAGCTATTCATTCCTTTTTGTTCTAGAAATATTGATGACTGGTTCACAAGTAGTATGCTGCCAACTCATCCAGCTCTTTTATTCTCTGTAGGGCCTGCATAGTGACACTTTCCCTTCTATGGCCACAATTGTCTTGTTGAAGACAAAGTTGATGTCCCATTCCCATTGGATGCTTATCTCTGGATAGGATAGAAATATTCTCAAGAGCTGTGACAAGGAATGTAGCAGCCAAGGGGCAACATGGAGCAAAGATGTGTGTGTGTGTGTGTGTGTGTGTGTGTGTGTGTGTGTGTGTGTGTGTTGCTATATAAATAGATGTGTTATGCTGTAAATAGCCCCTGTATGGCCATAGTCTGATGACAGAAGGACATTCCACATTACCCCAGAAGTAGGCCCAAGCAGCTGTTGCTTGGGGACTACTCCTGGGAATACAAAGGGCAAGCCATTCATACTTTCCAGCTGTACTTGTTTTATTAGATCAGCATCTTCTTTCTTACTCTTTGTACCAACTGCTGCTTTGAACTCATGTTATCTAAGAATTGGAACATAGCCTTTAAGTGCTTTTATTGTGGCTGGTACAATTAGCCCTAAAAATGGCCTGCAGGATGGAATATGTAGGGGACTGCATGTGTCTTTTCTGAAATCATGCCGTTGCTGACGTGTTACTGGCTCCTGATAGGTGTTTTGCTCTTGCAGGGGAAGAAGCACTTGATAACTGCTTAGTAACTTCCCAATACACTCCCCAACAGGATTTCATTTCTAAAATGAGAAGTGTTAGGGTTTAATGCCAAATAGATCATGACCATCAGCATCACCATTGTGTATATATTTAATGGTTGGTATATTGTCCTTAGAATATTTTAGCAAAGACTGAATATCTTTCTGTCAGAGATGTTCAGATTTTTTTTCTGCCCAGCATATGACTACTGAGTAGTGAAATGCATTAGGTCAGTGGTGGCTAACCTTTTTGGGCTCCTGTGCCAAAAATTGAAGGCACAAAAGGCAATGTGCAACTCCACGCCCCCTATGCATGCGTGCACAATCCCTCCCCACATGCTGCTCCCTTATCAACACTGTGCCTCACAGCTGATTTTTGGCAGGTTTGAGGCCTTTTTTGGCCTTCCAGAAGCTTGAGGAAGGCCTCTGCAGGCTTTGCAGGCTGAAAACTAGCCCCATTTCATCACTTCCGGTATTGTCGGAAAAACAGAGGGTGATGAAACAGGGCTAGTTTTCAGCCTGCAAAGCCTGCAGAAGCCTGCAGAGGCCTTCCTAAGCCTCTGGGAGGCCGAAAAAGGCCTCAAACCCATCGAAAATCAGCTGTGAGGTGCGCACATGCACAGTGAGCTAAGTTTGCCTGCAGCTCGCATGCTGGCACAAATAGCTCTGCATGCCACCTGTGGCACACGTACCATAGGTTCGCCATCACGGCACTATATAACCAAATACTTTTCCAATTGCTTTTATTAGACAAAATAAGTTGTTCCCTGCCCTAAAGAACTGAAATAAGTTCTTAATTAAGTGGGAGATTTCCAAACATGTTAAAGACTTAGTATCCTCAGTCAAATATAAATCATGAATTCAAAATGTTATACAGGTAGTCCTCGACCTACAACCATACATTTAGTGATTGTCTGAAGTTATAATGGCACTGAAAAAAGCAACTTATGACCAGTTTTTATACTTATGCTGTTGCAGTAAACCTATGGTTGTGTGATCAAAATTTGGCACTTAGAAACTGGCATGAATTTATGAGAGTTGCACTGTTCTTGAGTAATGTGATCACTATTTGTAACCTTCCCATCAGGCTTCCAACAAACGAAGACAATAGAGGAAGACAAATTTGTTTAATGACCACACGATTCATTTAACAATTGCCACAGTTGGCTAACAACTGTCGCATAAAAGGTTGTAAAATGGGGAAAACTCACTTAACAACTTTCTTACTTAGCAATTGAAAGTTTCAGCTCAAATGTAATTATAAATAGAAGTCTACCTATATTCCATTTTGAAAGCCACTTTACCTCATTTGTGTATGAGAAAAGAACATTTTTATTTCCTATTTTTTTCATATGCTCACACGGTCCTCTAATCCCCTGCTTCTGACAACATTTTTTGCTCTGAAAACAAGATTTTTATTCTACACTGCAAATCATTAGACAAGGAAGGGCAGGTAAATATACAGTAGTGCTTCCCACACTTGTTCCTCATTACCGCTTTTCAGAAAGTCTGACCGAACTTCAAGGCCTGGTTGCTTTTCCCTATCTTAAGCAACATTGTAATATCAAATGATCACTAAAGAATGGTAACCCAAGGACTATCTATATTATAAAAATAATATCATTGAATTATCTTTATATCATTTCAATAAATTACCATTGGTAATTTTATGAATTTTAGGTCTTAACAGAAATACTTTGGGAAATTTTCAAATATATTTTAGTACCCATGGCAATCTTTAAGTCAATTTAAATGTCCCTTTTGTGTTGGGTAGTAGGTTCATTTGTTATTTCCGAAAGAACAACACTTTTACCCAATTTTGGATAATTTATCCAGGTTTGGGAACTACTTCATATGCAATACAAATCAAGTAAGACAAACAGGAGATCAGGGCTAGAAAAGTTATTGACAAAAAAGAGAAACAAATATCCAGTGGTAATAAGCCTGTGTAAAAACAAAAGAAGAGATGTGATGTAGGCCTTAAAAATTGATTTAGTAGAAAGATTGGGTAAAAACAGAAGAGGGGAAACAAGGCAAATTAAGAAACAGTACAAGATGTGCAAGTCAATAAAGAAAAATATATATAAATATATAAATGGGGTTGCCATGGAAGATATTTTAAAAATAAGAGACAAATAAAGCTTGATGTTAATGCCCAGAGCAATGAGAAACCAGCATCAACTCTGAGTGTCTGTTGTTATTTTCAAAACTCCAGGTATGATTACCGTATAAGCATTAATTCTTTCCAGTCCCTTAATCCAGTTGCAGTATTCTGAGATATTGTTTTAGGAAATATAAATACAATCTTTATATTTTCTAAAAAAGTAGTGGTGTCATTTTACTGGAATTGGAGGCCCAGCAGGAATCGCACTGAGAGGTGAGATGCAATAGGATCTTGTGACATTAAATCTCTAAGCCATGAATTCCCTTGCGGTGTACCATGCCATAGAACCTTGTGCCACAAAATGTGCCTTGGTCTTCTGGAGGCTGGGACAGGTGGTGGGATTAGTTATTAATGAGCCCTGAGGTCAGGTGCAAGGCTCCAGTAGGATCCCGAACCTGTTGAATGGCAGCTCTATCCTTAGCAGAGTCTTTCACAGCCCTGGGCTGCCACTCCCAACTCATGTTGGGGTGTATTAGCGCCTCCTGTCCCCACATTTCTTAGCAGCAGCTGCACCTGACAAACTTCCCATTCTCTAATCACTGTGCTAAATATAATGCAGCTGGCTGAGTCCTTAGAGTGGGGTCAGTGAGGTGGGTTTGGAGGTATGTGCTGACCCATGGCTGCTTTCTCCATCCCCAAAGAGATGGAAAATAGAAGTCATGTGGAGTTAGCATTTAAAAAGAAATAGAACCACCATAGCCAAAGAAAGTTATTTTTCAGTTTTCATGGAGTGGGGTGCATAGCTTTATTGATCAATATGGCAATATAAATAGGGGAAAATCAAGGTGACATCTTTACTAGTGCTTTTTAAAGTGTCACAAAAGGAAGGAATAAATTATTCAGAGTCTTTGGAGAATAATGGCTATTAGACTAGATGGCAATTTGACTGTTTTTAAAGGCTATTTCTACCTGTCTCAGTTAAATTGTAAGCAAGTTGGTAAAAACTATTTTTACTGATATTTTTACAGATATTATGTAGTAGTTTATAGCTTTAAATAAATAATGCTCCATTTTGCTTAAAGAAGAAAAAAGATTAATAATTCATTAATAATTCAAGTAACTTTTCTTTTGTGGAAAACATTTACTAGTTAAAGCTAATTAGAAAATCATTGTCAGATATTCTGTGGAAACATTGACACATCTGTATAATATATAGCTTGCATAACTAAAATGTTTGGATTCTCATTTCTATTTCTGTAGTTGGATGATAAATTAGATGCAAAGTTTATGAAAGACTAGAAATAAAATCTTCAAAAAATATCCTTAATTCTTTTCATTTTTTCTTTGTCCCTTCTCACAAAATTCTTACAAGCTTTAACAAGGCTCCTTTGTAAATTTAATATGGGGAAATTATCCAGGTCATTCTTTTAATAATTAAAAGGAATATACAAGTAACAAATCAAGACATCAGTTGAGTTCTTTTTCATGTTCAGTGTAACATATTTTTCTATATCATTCTTGTAGCCTCTCATTTTTAAAGCTACTTTCAAAATAGTCTCATCATGCCAGATAATACTTTTTCTTCTTCCATCCTTTTCTTTTTCATTTTTTTACTGAAGTAAAGTAACATATTTTAAACACAGTCTATTTATAGACAGTCTTAAAATTAACTTCTGGATATATTGTTCAAAAATATCCTTCATATGTCCAATGTTAAAATATTTTGCTTCATTCTGTTTTAGTAAGTGAAATTTGAATGATGTCCTCCTTTAATTGTAATTTTTAATTCTTTCTAGTTTCTTATGTCCAATTTTTAAAGTCTTATTTTATATATTTTTAAAAGAATTCAAAACAAAAGCATTTTCCAACAGGAAGGATTTTTATAATTACTTCCAAAGTTTTATTTAAAATTTATCTAGATACTTAGTCCATTTGTAAATTTCTAAAATACAGTTAGCCTTTTGCTGTTTATTTCGGGGGGGGGGAGTGGATTAAGTTCTTAAACTTGTATTTAAAATTTCTTTATTAAGGATTGAAGAAACTCACCCAGTACTACAAAACATATTGATCAAAAAGTATCTAATAGCTGAAAATCAGTTAGCAATCGATTTCTAAAAATGATTAGAAAAGGAAGCATGTGAACCAAATGTCCTTTTAAATGTGACAATCATGGTTCGAGCAAGATGTTTACTCTCTGTCTCTCAGTCTTTAAATCCAGAAGATTGTTGGGATCTCCTCACTGGGAACAGCTGCCTCCTGCCCATATCCTTGTCCAGAGAGAATTATGAAACCCAATCTTTCATAGAGTTGTTTTCACTTTGCCGTTTCTTCCCCCAAAAGTCTAAGTTAGGATTGCTAGCAGTAAAATTGCTATATTCTTTAAAAAATCTCTAAACCTAAAAAAGATCCAAATTATACAAGAGCTTGTTCTTCCCGAGACCATCATCTATGAACTGTCCTTAAACTTCTCAATCCGCTTCTTACTTTGCTATTGTGCCCCTGGCTATGATATAATTCATGCAAACAAGCTAACTTCACTACTGATATGGGCTGCCACCTGCCCACACCCTCTCATTTTTCTTGGTGACCTCAACTTACTTCTTATAAATTGGACACTAAATGAATGTACATCTGAATCCATTCATACAACCCCGTACAATGCCGTTACCACACTAGGACTGGAACAACTAGTAACCAACAATACTAGACTTAACAACTGCCTCGATCTCATCTTCTGCAATAGTTTGAATTCAATTTACGGAATACAAATAAATGAACCCTTTTCCATCAGTGATCACAGCATGATTGGCTTTTGTCTCAACATATGTTCTCACAAAAATCACCCTAACAACAGAATTTCCAATTATAACTTCAAAAAAGGCAAGTATGATCTTATAGACAATGATCTTTCATCTCTTGATTGGCAAAGTCTATTCACTGGATGCAATACTGTTGAAGACCATTATAACATATTTTTACTTGAAGTCAAAAGAGTCATCAAACTATATGTACCAATAACAACTCCCCAAACCAGAAAAAACAAATTACCCATAACAATAAGGAAGCTCCAATCCAAAAAGAAATCCCTTTGGCGGAAAAACAAATCTGGTCACGTTGCCAACTTTAAAAGCCGATACAAAAATTTATGCCACCAAATAAAGACTGAATGTACCAATTATCACACTAAACAAGAGGAAAGCCTTCTACACACCAATTCCACCCGCACTTTCTTCAATTTTGTAAACAACAAACTAAAAGACTCAAGGTCCATCCCACCCCTAAAAGAACCAAATGATGGTAAAGACTGCAATGATGACACCATTAAAGCCAACCTCTTTAACACATTCTTTGGCTCAGTATTTGTAAACAGCAATAATCTGTTTACATCATGCCCAATATTTCCTAGTTGAACCACAGACAACTACAATGATCTAATACATATCGATTTTACAGAAGACAATGTTGAAAAAGCACTACGCAATCTAAAATCATCTTTATCTATTGGACCGGATGGAGTTTGTGCTTACTGCTTAAAAAAGCTATCCACTGCCATAGCTGAACCTCTAAGCATAATCTTTGAAAAATCATTCAGGACCAGCTCCTTGCCAAATCTATGTTCACTAGCCACAGTCATTCCCATCTTCAAAAAGGGAAGCCCCAGCCTAGTTGAAAATTACAGACCAATCTCCTTATGCTGCATCATCTGTAAAGTCATGGAATCAATTATTAACCAATCCATTATCCTCCACTTAGAGACAAACAACCTACTCTCTAACAAACAGTTTGGTTTCAGAAGGAAACTGTCCTGTAATCTGCAACTTTTGCACTGTAAAAACATATGGACTACACAACTTGATCAGGGCAAAGCAATTGACGAAATTTACATAGACTTCTGTAAAGCCTTTGATTCAGTGGTACATGACAAACTACTCCTAAAACTAGGAGCACCACATTGGTGATGCAGGCTGTTAATCATCTAGCACTTAGTGCAAGCTGCCTGCAATTAGTGCAGACTCGAATCCCACCAGGCTCAAGGTTGACTCAGCCTTCCATCCTCTCGGGGTAGGTAAATTGAGGACCCAAGATTGTTGAGGGCAATAAGCTGACTTTGTAAAAATGCCCCTTGGGGGGGCCAAAAGCCCTACTAATAAGCAGGCATATACAATGGAATGAAGGCTATTGCCGAGCACTTAGCATGGTGTTCCATAGACTGTAAGCTACCTGAGTCTCCGGAGAAGGGCGGCATATAAATGTAATTAAATAAATAAATAAATCTCTGGATACCTGTATAACTGGATAGAAGCATTTCTGTCAAACAGGCAACAAATGGTCAAAATTGGAAGCATCCTATCAAATCCTGTACCTGTCAACAGTGGTGTCCCCCAAGTCAGTGTTCTAGGACCAACTCTCTTCATACTCTACATTAATGACCTCTGCGATTATATTAAAAGCAACTGTGTTCTTTTAGCTGATGATGTAAAGCTATTCAACACCACTGGCAATGCTGTTACCCTTCAAAAAGACCTCGACTATGTATCAGAATGGTCAAATAAACGGCAACTTCAGATCTCAACAAGTAAATGTCTTGCATATTGGCAAAAAAAAATCAAAAAATAAAATACAAGCTGAATAGTCAAGACCTTGTTGATGACACAAACTTTGTCAAGGACCTTAGAGTACTCATCTCAAATGATCTAAGTGCTAGAGCCCACTGTAACTACATAGCCAAAAAGACATTAAGAGTTGTTAACCTAATTCTGCATAGCTTTTTCGCTGGTAATATCACTCTACTAACTAGAGCATGTAAAACATTTGCTAGACCAATACTTGAATACAGCTCATCAGTCTGGAACCCGCATTACATATCTGATATTAATACAAATGAGGAAGTCCAGAAATATTTTACGAGAAGAGTCCTCCACTCCTCTACTGATAGCAGAATACCTTATGCCACCAGACTTGAAATTTTAGACCTAGACAACCTAGAACTATGCTGCCTTCGGTTCGATCTAAGTATAGTACATAAAATTATATATTGCAATGTCCTGCCTATCAATGAATACTTCAGCGTCAACCAAAGCAATACAAGAGCACAAAATAGATACAAACTAAAGATAAACCGCACCAAATTGCAGGAAATACAACTTCAGCAACAGAGTAGTCAATGTCTGGAATACTCTACCTGACTGTGGTTTCTTCCCCAAACCCCAAAATCTTCAACATTAGATTATCTCCTATTAACTTCACCCCTTTCCTAAGAGGTCTGTAGGGGGCGTGCATAAGCGCACCAAAACATGCATACCATCCCTGTTCTAATGTTTCTTTATTTTTCTTATTCATATCCATTTCATGTATTTATAACCATGTTTATACTTATACCTGTTATCTAATAATTGTTTGACAAAATAAATAAATAAATAAAATCTGTTAAAATACATGTTATCTCTGGTAACCTTTAATGAACTTTTACTGACAATAATGATTGAAATGAGGAAGTTTCATGAATTTGTTTATGGATAAGAAATGGGAATATGGGAATAATTTATTCTATTTTAAGAGAAAGCTATAAGTTACTAAACTTGTTTATATTTATTGTGATGAAAGGAAAAATAACTTTATATATATTTTTCTTTATTATATTCTTTTTCTTTCAACTCATTGTTCTCTTTTTCTTTGCATGTTTTTATTTTATTTTTTAATTTGTAGTAATTTTGATTGTTGTAATCTTTGTAAAATTGCTACTTTAAAAAAGCAAAGCACTTCAACTGTGTTACAAATAGAATTGAAATAAAATATTATTACAAATAACATAAATGGTTTACTCAGGCCACCTGGAACTATCTACTACCCAAGAATTATTGGTAGATTATTGTTGGACCAAAAAAGCAGATATATTGCTACTGGGAATTATTCTTTTCTTGGCTTTTGACTTTTCTCATTCTACCCCATCATGGATGTTTACAAATAGCACAGAAATTAAATTACACAAAGTACAGCTATTTTATGAGAATAATTGCCAATCTACATAGCAGATGAACAGGGAGTATCCAGGTTCAAATTAACTATGACTCCGCTATTTAAAACTCAATTTTAATCAGTGAATAATATAATAAATGGGTTAAAAATTCATTTGACAACTTCTCTTAGTGCACTCTAATAATCAGTGCATTTGATTTTGTGTTTCTGACATACAAATTGGAATTGAGACAATTTCTGATTGTGACATGCTTAGTAATATAAAATTTGCACATGTTGATTTTAGCCGTATTATGGCAGTTTCACTAGGTAGACTTTTTGTTTCTGTATTTTGGTGGCATAAAGATAAATATTTTGTATTACAAAAATGCATACACTTTTCATTTCAGGGGTAGTTGGTTTTGCAGCTGACTTTCATCTTGCCCAGATGGAGATAAGAAGGACTGGGATGAGACAGGCTGTACCAGAGAGGGCAATATTCCAACCAGAAGACGTATAGAAGCCGACAACTCAGCCAGATTGTGAGCTACAGCTTCCAGTTGGGAACCTTGATTCTTAATGGCAACAGAGACAGAACCTAGTTCCCCATGGAGACTTTTCATTGTATGGACCAAGTTCCTCAGGGCTTGTGGTGAACAGCAACATCTTTGATCTGTTTTATTTTGTTTTTGTTTTATAAGACAGTCTGGGGATGATTCACAGTGTTCAGAATAGGTGACAGCTTTGGCAGATGAGACATTTGGATCTGATGCTTTGGTCAGGCCTAGTGCAGAAGAGAAAAGAAACAGTGACTTTTCAATCCCAAAACATCCCATTAGTAGCTAAGAGAACAATCCTTCACAGCATGGTACTTTCTCTATACATTTGCATATATTGACTGAGAATTATGAGAACTAAATATTTGTATTTGTTCTATAATGGGTTTGCAACTCCCACAATGTTGATAGGAATTCCTATGATCTCCCAATACATATTGAAGGCATCAGGATTAGGGAGTCTGCTGTGCAGAAATAGAGATGGCCTAAAAGAGAGAGAGAGAGAGAGAGAGAGAGAGAGAGAGAACTTTTTCTTATCCTAACAGTGAAGATTTATCTTCTATACTTACATGTTTTTTTTCATAATTTACCTTCTGAATTGAATAAATTGTCCCCCAATTGTCCACTCATAGTTCTTGGACTTGGGTACTGTTGGCTTTAACTGAAACTTCATTGGAAATAAAGATAGATTCTGGTGCAGTTAGAACAAAATTTTGTAGGAATATGAAATAAAATGAAATTTCAGAATTTTGCAAAAAACACATCAAAAAATTCAGTAATATTTTGCTTGTGGTAGATAGCTGGAGTTTTCTAGAAATCCCTTTGCAATCATTAGGTCAACTTCTCTTTCTCTAAAGCAGGGGTGGGGAACTATGGCGCCTTTATGACTAGTGGACTTCAACTACCTCCGGAATTCTCAGAGTTGAAGTCCACATGTCATAAAAGGGCCATAGTTCTCCATCCCTGTTCTAGAGGGAAGGAGAAATGCTAGCAGTAGTTGCAATACGGTCTTATACTGTACTTTTTATTTTGAAAGAGGAAAACCAGGGAAGGTTCATAAGTGGTTCTAAGTCATGTATTTATCCATTTAACTATGATTTCTTAATAAGCTACCATTTTCTGGGTTTATGAGAGTCAGTATGATGTGTGGTGCTAAAGAAACTGGGCTAAAACTGAAAAGCCATTCGTTTTAGCCCTGCCTTAGGCACCAGCTGAATGATTTTGAGCTATCTACTCTCTTTCAGCCCCATGTAGACATAGAAAACCACTTTTAAAAATATTGCCAATTAAACTGCAGGAACTTTCCAGAAAACAAAACTGACTCTAAATCATATCTGTCTATCCATCTGTCTGTCTGTGTGTATGTCTCCATCTACCATTTTCTTCTAAATTCTTCCTTACTCATTTGATGACCTTTTTATGACTTTTGAACATTCCTAAATACAATAACATTTTCTCTCATGTTTACAGATTCTAATGTGATGGTTTCCTTTAGATTGTCTATATGTCCCTGAGTTTGGATACAATCTGTACAGTGGTGGGATTCAAAAAATTTTACTACCAGTTCTGTGGCCATGTCTTGGTGGGCATGGCAGGGGAAGGATACTGCAGGGGAAGGATACTGCAAGGATACTGGTATTTGCCAGCTCTCTGAACTACTCAAAATTTCTGCTACCGGTTCTCCAGAACTGGTCTGAACCTGCTGAATACCACCTCTGAATCTGTATATATGAATGCATATGCATATGTTTGTATGTAGGAAGAAGGAATTATAAATGAGCTATACCATAATGGCTAAGTTTAAATAACACTAACTCAAAATCAAACAAATTGTATTACAGTTTGTGAATTGTGACCTCAATCATTGGGTTGTTGCAATAATACTAATGGATACAAGATTAGCTACTGTTGTTATACTTTTTATTCTTTTTTCCTTAGCCACTCTGAGTCATTTGTCAGTGAGAGGGGTGGCATATAAATGTAATGAACGAACGAATACTAAATAAATACTAAATAAATCTGCCTTTTCCTTCAGGAAGATAAAAAGACAAACAGAAAGGAGGAGCTGCCCCCTCTAGATGTTTGCTATTGATTTTTCCAGGAAAAAAATGAAATTATATTTCCCCTTTTCCAACCACTATTGTTCCCCTTCTATAAACTAACTACATACCCTTCTTTTCTGGCAGCAAAAAAGGCAAAGATAATAATTACCAAAGAGAATCAATTATTATAAGATTCATTATCCACGGCACATCCAATCTTGGGCCTTGCTTTGAGACGTTACTCACCCTGAGAGTTCCACAGGATGTGGATCTATATTTGATTCCTCCTGTTTTTCTTGACTTGATTTCTCTTCAGAAACTATAACTTTTGTGGTGGTTGTTTCAATGTGCTTCTCAGGTTGCAAATTCTCTGTGGTTGTAGGTAGTTCCACCTCTTTTGTGACTTCCAAACTTTTTGAGAATTCATTTCTCATATCAGATGTGCTTATGTCTTTCTCAGGTGCCTGAATCCATGTGGCAGTGGTGATATCCTGATTTTCATTGAAGACATCATTGAATTCTATGTTCTTTGAGGCTGGGGACACTTCAGCATTGCTATCCCAATACATGGAAGGCACTCTCTCAGGAACAGAGTTAAAGAATCGTGCAAAGAGTAGTGGTCCTGCTCCTGATGGCCTTTCTCTGTCTGATTCAATATCCCATGTGAATAATGATTTAAATTGTATGGATTGTGAAATGGGCATTTCCTTCCTTTTTTGAAATAATGACATGATCTTTGAAGAAGTATCTGATTCCATCTCCTGAACATTCTGTGAGTTCTCTGAATTATATATTATTTTATCTACAAATGCAGGAGTGGTTGACTTTATTTCTCTTTTAGATTCTGTATACGGTGTGATGGAGGATGGCTGATTTTTTTCTGTGGAAGAAATTGATTCTTTCTTCCATTTGCAGGTGGACAATTTTGCTTTAGGTAAGTTGTGTGAATTTTTGTCCTGCATGTGCTGCAATATATTTGGACTAAGTGTTGATTCAACAATACCTGAAGGATTTATTGGCTTTGTCTCATTTTCTAGTTCAATTTTGAGACATGGTATTTTTAAAAAAGGATCCTCAGTATACCACTGATTGAGAGATTTTATATTTGACTCATCTGGAAATTCCTTAGTGTTTGTGGTAATCTCTGGAGATACTGGCTCAGGTATGATAGAGATTGATAGTTCAGTTGCCTTTGAACTACCAATTGGTTTTTGGAACAACAGACGTTTCCAGCTGCCTAAAATCAGAAAATGTTTACTAGTGTTAGATTTACCACTATTCTTTTCCCATAATGCTAGTTATTTCTGGTCATTCTCATAAACCAAGCAAATGTTCTCATTAAACATGCATTGATAGAAATAGGAAAATTCCTCACCTGTGCAGATGACAGAAGCATCTTCATGATGATTGCAGTTATGCTTCCCCCAAGGCTTAGAATGACAGTGCTTTATAGTAAACTCTGTCCCAGCACAATTGACATCATCTAACCAGATAGGTCCAGATCCTGGTCCATATCGAGCATTACCTGGACTGAGAAGTGGAGCTCCACAGTCCAATTCACGGCATACAACAGCTGCATCCACCAAGTCCCAGCCATCATCACACACTGTGCCCCAGTAGCCTTTGTACAACACCTCCACCCGTCCAGCACAAGATTCAGGGCCATCTACAAGCCGCAGCTGCTGCTGGCCTGAGATACAAGAAGTAGGAAATGGTTGAACAGAATTAAATGTTATTAAAGAGTTTGCAGCAATCCAAATAAATAATTCCGCAGGATTCATTTATAAAAGAAACTTCTTCACATAAATAATATTCAGTATGATGCTTATATACATGCAGCAGAAGTCAGAGTCAGAAGAATGCAGAAGTCATCATCATAGAAGCTATAATATACACAGAAAGCAAAGCAACTCTTATATATACAGAACTAAGCAAAGCCCAGGCTCCAAGCTATCTCCCATGGCTCACAACAGGTGCTGTTTCTTAGTCACCAAACAGTTCCCATTGGCTGACCTGTTACCATTTCTATTCCAATTCATGAACTGTCATACATTGACACTCCTCACTTCATGTCTGGAATAGACATAAAACCGAATAACTTAATATTCTTCCCATGGTGCACTTTATCCAATGGCTTAGTCATTATATCTGCTGGATTGTCCTCTGAAGAACAGTGAAGCAAGCTAATTAATTTACATTTAATGGCTTTTCTGACATTACAATATTTAATGTCCACATGCTTGTTTCTATTCTTTACTCTGTCACCTGTTGCCATTTAATGCAATCAGCATTATCATCATACACTATTACAGCATCATTTACCTTTGCACTTATATCCTGTAACAGCTGTACATACCAAGTTACCTCTGAACAAAGTTCAGATAGAGCTAAAAATTCTGCCTCTGCAGTAGAAATGGCTACAATGAGGCAAGGCAAGTACAATGAGGCAAGTAGTTTGTTTTCTGGATTTCCAACCAATTAAAGCCCCTCCAAACAATACCACAATCCCAGAATTGGACTTTCTGGTTTTTACATCATTAGCATAATCACTGTCGACATAACATTTCAATTTCAATTCTTCAGATACCTATATTTGAAGACCCAAGTTCACAGTTCCCTTCAAATACCTGAGAATCCTTTTTATACCCATCCAATGCAATTACATTGGTGCAGCAGTAAAGTAACTTAGACCCAGGAGATGTCATGGATTGAATAAAATATGGTGAAACTCATTTAACAGTGCTCTTGCTTAGCAACCAAAATTTTGGGTCAATTGTGATCATAAGTGAAGGACTATCTCTGCCTTCTCTGCATGGCAGCCTTGTCGTAGTAAACTCCTCCTTTCTGGCAATTTTCCTCTCTGTTAGAGGCACCAAAATAATCCAGATAATATAAGGTCTGCTGCTGGAGCAGGGGGTTGGACTAGATGGCCCCCAAGGTCCCTTCTAACCCTACTATTCTGATTCTGTAAGGATCTCCTGCTGGACTAGAAGATGACCTCCGAGATCCCTTCCAGCCCTAGATTGCTGTTCTGAAGCCAGGGTTTGTGTCCTTCCTTCCTCTCCGTTTTTTCTCTTTTCCTTCCTCCCTCCAATGTATCTATCCATCCATCCATCCATCTATCCATCCATCCATCCATCCATCCATCCATCCATCCATCCATCCATCTATATCTCATTCACTTTCTCCTCCCTCCTTCCATCTCTCTCTCTCTTTTCTTACTTTTTCTTTCTGTCCCTTCCTTCCTTTCTTTCTCTCTCCCTTTTTCTTGTTTTCCCTTTTCTCTTTCTTTTCTTTCTTGTCTCTCACTTCTCTCTTTCTCTTCTCTCTTTCTCTCTCTTTCTATCACTTCCCTTTCTCCTTCCCTCTCTCCTTCTAAAGCTAGGAGACCCACCTGAAACAAAAACTGCTTTGGATGAAACCGGTCATTACACACACACATCACACACACACACACACACACACACACACACACACACACACATGCTTCCAACCAGCTCTCATGCCTTGCCTCATTGTTTGCTTTTAGTGGTGGGCCAGTTGCTGAAGTACTTTCCAAGTACCGGTAGTATTGCTTGCCTCCCAGGAAACCCCAGGTGATTGACTGGGGTGGGGCACACACCGTGCTGGAAGCATGTTTGGATTGGTGCCTTTTCTGCACAAGCAAACCTATCTCCAGAGCAGTCATGAGGAAGAGGGGGGTTTGCAGGGAGTTGGAAGGGGCGGCTTGTTTAGACTGCACATTGGAATTCCCTGCAGTGAAGAGAAAAGCAATGAGGGTTCTTCCTGGCCAGTCTCCCGGGGAACGGGCATGAATGGATGATCACACCCAGTCCTGTGTTGCCCAGAAAGGCCGGCAGGAAAGGCTTCCAGGTCCAACAAAGGAGCCATAGTCAGTACTTCCCTCCCTCTTTTGGGGAGATTTTCAAACAAAAGGCTGGGAACTTCAAGCGAGGTGTGTGCTGCAGCCTCGTCCACCCCACTGGCAGCTCAGAACTAGGCAGTGGTTCAGCTTTCCCAACTGCCTGCAACCTTATCTTCTTCCTGTGGCTGGTAGCAGAGGAAAAGGCGAGCTAGCCAGGGCTGAGCCATCGCGGCTTGACTCCCTGCCAGCCTGCATCATCCCCTGCCCGGATTCTCCGCAGCTGCTGGGGCTCACCTGCTGGGGGTCGTGGGGGGAAACCAGGGAGCAAGAGGCTATGCCATCCACATCACCTCTCTGCCAGCTGCCCCTTCCTCGCTGGGCCAAGTGCAAGGGAAGGGGCATCAGGCAAAGGGGTAATGTGGGAGGCATAGAATCATGCTTTCTGGTTGCCCCAGCCCCCTGCAAACAAGGATCAGCAGTTGCGGAGAATCCAGGCGGAGGGTGAGATGCAGATTAATGGGGACCCAAGCAGTGACGGGCCAGCCCTGGCTTGCTTTCCTCATTGCCACCAGCAATTCAGGCAAAGTTGAGTTTGGGGACAGTGGGGGGGGCAACTAGCTAGCACCCCACCACCACTTACTTTTGTCACCCTGGGGACAAAAGGAAGTGGGAGATGGCCGAGGGGGTGGAGGTAGCGGCACTGCTTTGGAAGGCAGTCCCGGGAATCCACACCCTCCCAGTCAAAGTACCTCTGCTGCCGCTCACTGCGCCATGGCTGCCACGTGATAGAAAAAGCTGGGAGACTGCGCATGGTGGCTAGCCAGCCAAGCCTGGGGATGGTGGGGGGGCAGCTAGCTAGGCCTCAGCCAGTGCCGCCACCTGGGATGGGACTGCACCGGTGGGGAAGCCAGCCAGCCGAGCCCAGGAACGGTGCAGGGGGAGATCTGGGAATAGTGGGGGAGGCTATCACGACTCACAGGCTTATCTGTGAGCAGGCAGATCAGGGCTACTCAGTTGGGGCACATGCAACATGTGGGAAGGCAGGTTAAAGGCAAACTACGAGGACCCAGTGTGCCGCATAGCAGGTGAGGAAAGACTGGGCAAGGCGAGCATCAGGCAGGCAGGGTGAGTGAGCGGCAATTGAGCGACTGGGTCGGGGGCATGGCCAGCCAGAGGTTACCACTGGTTCAGTGATCCAAGCCAAATCGTCACTTCCAGTTCACCTGAACCAGTGAAAACTGGCTGAATATTACCTTATGTTTTCACTTTTTACAGTTGGTGCAAATATCTCATTATAATGCACATTTTTTCTCTGTGAAAAATCGTGTGCCACTAATCTTGTTTTATATTGTACCTGATTGTTGGGTAGTACTTTCTTTTTGTATGCTAACTTACATCCTACAACTTTGCAATCTTGTGGCAAAGTCATAGATGTGAACACTCTATGTTCACCCATGAATTTAATTTCTATGTCCTTGGCTTCTTTCCACTTTACTTGTTCAATTTTAGGTAATGCCAATACTTCCTTATAGTTTCTTAGCTCGTACCTCAGATTACACACCTTAACTTCACTAGCAGAATACCTATCGGGGGGATTCCATAGCCTATTGATTAAATAATTAACAGTCAACAGGGCTTCACTCCAATATGACCTGCTCAGACCAGAATCTTCTAGAAGTGAGTTCTTCGTTGTTTGTAAGACACCATTCTTATCAGATGTCATCTGTACGCTGATGATACCCAGCTGTACATCTCCACCCCAAGCCACCCCAACGATGCCATGGAGGTCATGTCCCGGTGCCTGGAGGCCGTGCGGAACTGGATGGGCGGGAACAGGCTCCGACTCAACCCTTCCAAGACTGAGTGGCTGTGGTTTCTGGCGTCCCGATATAGCCAGATAGTTCCATCGCTGGCTATTGGGGGTGAGATTCTGCCCCCTGCAGAGAGGGCTCACAATCTGGGTGTCCTCCTGGATGTACGGCTGTCTTTGGAAGACCATATTACAGCCGTCTCCAGGGAGGCATTTCATCAGGTTCGCCTGATTCGACAGATGTGGCTCTTTCTGGATCGGGATGCCTTACGCACAGTCACTCATGCCCTGGTCACCTCCCGACTGGACTATTGTAATGCCCTCTACATGGGGCTCCCGAATGGAAGCATCCAGAGGCTTCAACTGGTACAGAATGCGGCCGCGCAGGTGGTTATGGGGGCGTCAAGATTTGCGCATGTGACGCCCCTCCTGCGCGAGCTGCATTGGTTGCCAGTGGCCTCTCAGGTGCGCTTTAAAATTTTGGTGTTAACTTTTAAAGCACTCCATGGCATAGGACCAGGATATTTACAAGACCGCATTCTGCCATTTTCCTCCCACCGTCCGGTGCGCTCCCACAGGGAGGGTCTCCTGCGGGTCCTGTCGGCATCTATGTGCCGGCTGGTGACCCCGAGGAATAGGGCCTTCTCTGTGGGGGCGTCTGCCCTCTGGAATGGGTTGCCCCCGGAGTTACGGACAGCCACGGACCTGGGGACCTTCAGGCGTGCTTTGAAAACTTGGCTTTTTGACCAGGCCGGCTTGGGCTGATTTTAGTTTTGGAGTATTTTGTTTTTATTAAATTTTAGGGTTTTAGAGTATGGTTTTAAATTTGTTTACAGCCAGGGTTGGGTTTAATTTAGTTTTATTGTTCCACATATTTATTGTTTTAACTGTACGGCTGTGCAGCGCTCCGAGTCCTTCGGGAGAGGAGCGGTATATAAATAAATATTTATTATTATTATTATTCTCAGCTGCTGTGTATGGATTTGTGTGTCTGTGTTTTATTCCTAACTGTCTCAACCCCTGTTGAAAACTTGCTGACATGAATTCTGAACCTCTGTCAGTTTGCAGCTGATATATCTGTTGTTTATATCTCCTTTCCACAAAGCTTACCCATTGCTTAAATTTCTGTAGCACCTCTATTTTACTCTTTAGTAAATAGCAGGACCCAAATCAGCTGTAGTCATCTACAATGACCAGTGCATACTTTGATCCTCTCAAACTGGCTTGCATTGGCCCAACCAAATCTGCAGGTACCAGCTCTAAAGTTCTGCCTAGTGCTACTCTTGCTTACAGGAAATACTTTGGACTTTGATGATTTACATACTGCACAGTCCAAGTATGCCTTACACCCTTTAATTTTAAACATTCTGCAAACTGTTGCATCTTTTGCAAAACTTTGAAACTGGCATGGCCAAGCTTTCTATGCAAAAGATGAACACATAAATCATGGTGTGCCCGTTTCCAAATGTTTGGGCACATTGAACCTTTTGTCCCTGCAACACATAAATATTATCCTGTTTTATGCCCTGTGCACATACACTTTCATTTCTTTTAATGAGACACTTCCTATTTACAAATGTAGTCTCAAACCCTTTTTAGTCTAGACTAGAGACACTTAGCAAATTATGCTCCATTTCAGGCACACATAATATGTTACTAAATGTTTCCTCCAGACATGGAATCAGTACACTGCCTTTTGCTATGACTATAGCCTTCTGGCCATTCGGCAAGGCTATTGCATCACCTCCAGCTGTATCCATTCTGAAAAACAGTTTTGAATTATTAATAATTGTTTGACTAGCCCCATTGTCAATTAACCATTTGCCTCTGCTATTACAGTAGCTAACTTTTGCAACAGCAGCTTGTCCATCTGTTGTTTTTCTTCTGGGCAAACAAGTCATTTCTTCAAATGATTCTTATCACCACATATGAAACACCTCCAGTGTTGCTGTCCTGTTTCTTGCTTTTTAGAAAAACCATGCTGAGCTTTTAATCCAATGTCTGCAGATTTCTTGTCTGTTGTTTTCTCTCTGTGCTCCTTGGGCCCCACCTCAGGAATTTCTCCTCGTGGTTTTTTCTAAAATGGCATTTGTTTTCTTCAGAAAGCAAACAGCCTTTAAGGACTTCCATTCGTAAGTCATGTTCTGGTTTGCCCTCAAAAACAGCTGAAACAATGTCCCACATTTCATCAAGACCGTTTAACACCAACAGCACTTCTGAGATTTAGGAATCTTCATTCCAAGCTTTTCCAATTCTGCATGTGCAACAAATACTGCTCCACACTCACTTGTGAATGCAGCCTGGCTCTGTACAATTATCTCAATAATTGCACAAAATTGCATGCTGATGCACTCACATGCACACTTCTCAATTTCAGCCAAACCTCATTTGCAGTCTTTAAATCAACTACATTCAACAATTGTTCCTCTTCTAAACTTAAGATGATATAGACCAGTGCCTTATCATGCTTCCTTTGATCTGCTGCTGCTAATGGTGCCTGGGTTGGATTAATAACAATATCCCAGAGCTCCATAGCCTTCAGGAAGCATTCAAATTTTGCAGCCCAAACAATATAATTCTTCTGTTCCAATCAAGGCAGAGAGCTCTCCTTGAATTCATGCATCATCACAGAATCTCCTGAACCATAAAGCCTACAAATTTGAAATTTGGCATGTATGTTCCCTTGGCTTCTAGGTGCTCACTAAGAAAGGATGACTATCAGAGCACTAGTATTTCATATAATATTATTATTAACATGCTCTGATGCTAAGAAATTCTACTCCCACTCCCCACCTGAAAAGAAATCTTTTCCAAAGGCAAAACATAAGCAGAGGAGAGGAGTTTCAATTTTAGTTTCATAGCACGAAGCAGCTTTAATATAGAACAGTTGAGCTAAGCCATGCCCAGGATCCTTGCTATCTCCTTCTTGCTCATACAGCATATACTGTTTCAGTTTCGAAACAGCCCTCAACTCTCTCACACACTGACAGGATGCTAGCCATATGAATACCGATGAATGCTAGTAGGCAGAGGCAGAATTTTTTTTCCCTTATTTTCTTACCCAAAAACTAAGTCCGACCACATAGTTTTGTAGCAAAGTACAGATATCGAGCTAGTATTAAAATATTTAAGCCACTTTCTCTCCCTTTTGCTTTCACAGATACTAACATGGATACTTCCCATATATATAACAAAAACTGCTCCTGGATTATTTATTGCATCCTTTTCTAATTTAATGTCTTAGGCTGAGATTTTAACTTGGAAGAGTTTCCAGCTAGTGTAACCAAAGGCAATATGTTTCTACAAATCAGTACATTGGAGAAGATTGATCTGAAGGAAGTAGTCACCTATTTCTCCTTCTTTCTTACCACTTTCTGAAAGACCTCCTTTGGGAATATCATCTGTGTGTTCTTGACTAGTCAAAGTTTCTTCCTGGTTTCTTGTAAATGGAATAGGATGTGGAATTTGATTTGGTGTCATAGACCAGGATCTCTGAGGAGCTAAGGTCTTTGTAAGCATGGCCGTATGCTCTTCTATCATGGCAGGGGACATTGCACCTATTGAGGAAAAAGTCAATAAATGACAGCGTGTATGCCACAGTAGTAATTCCACAATTCTTTAGAGCAAAAAAAGTCTTTTTGCATAAATGTATTGTCTTTGTAAGGGTTGAATATACAGCTGGCAGCTTGAACTAGAATTTTTTATTAGCTTGATATAATGGATTTTCTCCAAAATAATCCTGGGAAAAAAATTGGTGAAATGCTAAGCAATCTTCTCCCATTTCCTATCATTCACATGTACATGACTATGAATTACATGTCATCACAGTCTCTTTAACAATGCCTATCAGAATTTTGGGAGTTTCTATCCCAATACCAATGGAAGGTGTCAGAGTATAAACAACTATGTTAGAAATTCCTAGTTCTTTGTCCTATAGTGTCCCCTCCAAGACCTAGTTAGCTAATTGTTATATGTGCCTTGTCATTCTCACCTGAGCATACGGCCCCAGCATCTTCACTATGTCGGCAGTTGTTTGTCCCCCAGGAACTGGTGTGGCAATCTGCCAATTTTGTCTCTTCTCCTTGGCACTGTACATCATCCAGCCAGATGACACTGTTTCCCTCACCAAAGAAGGCACCACCTGGTGCTGCCAGAGCCTCCCCGCAGTCCAGCTCTCGGCATATGACAGTAACATCCAGAAGGTCCCACATGTCATCACATACTGTCCCCCATTGCCCTTCATGAAATATCTCTAACCGGCCAGAACACTGATTTCTGCCACCCACAAGTCTTAGGGTTTCTGGAGAGAAAAAGAAGGAATTTAAGGCAGATTCTGGAACAGCCCAAAGTACATATGAAAATAGCTTTGCTACATACAATGTTCTAAAAGTAAAGATAATATCTCCCTTTCATTAAGCTTGAATAAACTTAGAGTATATTTTTAAAGGGAAAAAATAATGTTCTCTAAATCATATCCAGGCCTTTTGTTTTGTTTGTTTTCTGTATAAAATTCTTTTAAATTATGAGGTCTCTCATCTCTTCTTTACCTGCTCCAAAATGTTAAATTTACAAATCATTTTCAAGATAAATGACTCAGATCAAAATCAGTTGTATAAAATGGAGGCAGGGTTCTTCCATCTCCACAATGACTTTTAATCCTATTCTGGAGATTGACAATTTCTGTGCAAACAATGGAAGTGTGAATTTTATAATTGTACTCACCCTCAATAGGTGTAGGTGACATAAGCGGCCTTGTGGTTATTACTCCCTCCATTTTTGCCTTCTTGAGAGGTGTGTGGGTAGGAATGGCAGTAAAAATAGGGAAACGCTGTTCTGTGTAAAGACAAGTGGGAAGAAGGGTTTCATTGCTTCAGAAGGCAAAGAAAGCTATAAAACCATGTACAGATTTATTTAAAATATTAGTACAGCTTCCCCGTTTTAAAAACAGCTTTTTTTCCTCTTGTTAAATCATATCTGATTCTTGGAGACTACCTGGAGAAATCCCTGGAGTTTTCTTGGCAAAGTTTTCAGAAATTACTTGCTATTGCCTAGGGCTGAGAAAAAGTAATTGGCCTACAGTCATTCAGTAGGTTTGTACCTAAGACAGGGCTAGAATTCATGGTTTCTAGTTTGATGCCTTAATCATTGTGCCAAACTGGCTAAGATGGTTTATACCCAAAAATAAAAGCTATATATATAAAACAAAAACAAAAACCACAAACAAATTAAAGTATGAAGGAAAAACAGTAATGGCCATTGTGATCTCTCCCCTTTCCAGTACATGGGGGAAGAGCCAGGTCTTAAACTGAAAATTAAAAGGGTTGCAATGGAAAGGCTTGCTTTGGAGCAGGGGTCTCTAACCTTGGCCACTTTAACACTTGTGGACTTCAACTCCCAGAATTCCTCAGCCAGCTTTGCATTGAGCTTTGCTGGCTGAGGAATTCTGGGAGTTGAAGTCCACAAGTCTTAAAGTGGCCAAGGTTGGAGATCCTTGCTTTAGAGGACCCACAATGTAGATATACTTAAGGGAAGGAACTTGGAGCATGGCTTGGGGCTTCTGGTGAGATGGGTAGGTACCTCAACAAGAGGCAGTTCTGCAGATTTTTTTTTGGACGCTAATAGATGTTTGAGGGGCTAACCTTAGATTCAACTCTTTACATCAGGTCCCACTTAGTACAGTAAAAAGCTAAACTTTGAAAGAGGATTTGGTCAATTATTTATTATTTAAGCTTCAAGGGCAGAGGAAAAGGTGAACTTTTCCATTAAATTAGATGCTTTGATTGTCCTATATTGAAGCTAATTTTGGAAAAATTCCAATTATCTCCAACAAGCTTTTACTGTAATTTAAACACTTGTTTTTGTTTCTCAGATACTAATATGTACTTGAAACAGATTTGGTAGCTACTCTAAGTAAGATAGGATAGAGGATATCTCTATGTGAGAATCAATTCATTTGATATAGCCAGTTCTGTGGAGAAGCAAACATAAAGTGTATAAATATTTGTAGTGTCAAGAACTGTTATGCGGTTGTTACTTATATAGAATATAGAAAATGTTTCCTGCGTCTAAATGGTTGGACCTGGAAAAAAAATCTGCTTTAGAGAAATATGATGAAAATCTTATTGCTTCAGGCACAGTTTCCTACTCTCTGTTTTTCAGGGTGGGATTTACGTAATGGTGAAAATTGTGTTGAGTCATTATTACTTTGGCAATCTTCTACATTTAAAATATAAATAAATAAATGTGCTTTGTATTTGCTTTGTTCTTGTATTTTATGGATAGATTTCAGTCATGATATTGATTTTCACATTTAATGATTATTTAATACAATAAATCAAACAAATCAGAAAGCTACTAAGGAGAAAACCACAATCCCACCAAAAATGACAGGGCAACTACTATATACAAGCAAAAAGTAAACCCCATATTTACACCAATGATGTTATCTAGTTGGGTAATAAAATAACCAAGCCACCAAATAACCAAGCTCAGAGAGCATCAAGAACTCCACAATAAATTACTTCTAATCTTCTTAAACAAGCATCCTGTGAAAAAGTTGACAGTAACAAGAGCCCTACCTGAGCAGATGGCACTGGCATCTTCCTCATGGGTGCAAATATGTTTGCGAAAGCCACGGTGATGGCAGGAAAGCAGGTGCCTCTCAGTACCTGCACAGTGTACTTCATTGAGCCAGATAGAACCAACTCCTTCACCAAACCAGGCTCCATGAGGTGCTGAAAGGGCTTCCCCACAATTTAGTTCTCGGCACACAACAGCAACATCACGCAGGTCCCAATCATCATCACAGACCGTCCCCCATTCATCTTTGTGGACAACCTCCACCCGTCCCACACAAAGGTTAGGACCTCCAGATAAACGTATCTGGAAAGCGCCTGGAGAGAGAGGAAGAGGGAGGAAGAGGGAGGGAGAGAGAGAGAGAGAGAGCTGTTTTCCCTCTTTACTTAAAACAAGATACCCTGAATATCCTGAAATCTTTTCTCTTTAACTTCTATAAATCAGTTTTTATCATTCAGTTATTTGCTTTACATGATTTCAAAACCAGAATCAATAGATAAAGAAATACCTCATATGCAAACTGGTAATTTAAAAAAATAACATGATAATTTGTGATATTGCTATTCTTGAGCAATATCATGGAGAACACAGTATAAAAATGCAAATCATGTCCTATATTTCA
Source organism: Bungarus multicinctus (assembly GCA_023653725.1). Taxonomy (NCBI): domain Eukaryota; kingdom Metazoa; phylum Chordata; class Lepidosauria; order Squamata; family Elapidae; genus Bungarus; species Bungarus multicinctus. Next base: position 114,821,327 of record CM042840.1, read on the forward strand.
TTGCAGAAGTCAACCCATCATTTGATTAGTTTATCTGGAAGCATTCTGATAGAGTACCACACAGTGAACTAGTCTGATCCACTTTAGTTTACATGTAAAATAAAAGACAATGTAGTGCAACAAAAGAAAGTCTTGTTCCATCACCACAAACAAATTTGATGCTTTAGCTGCCCTTTTTTCTGGGGCTTTCCCAACTATTTCTGAAAAATCTGAGGTTCCCTTGAATTTGCTGATATTGCCCTCTTGTGGATGGCATCAATATAATAGCATAAACATCCATATTTAGAAAACGCTTGAATATATATATAGTGGTGACTATAGATCATCAATCTCAAATTGATCAGGGCAAAGATCAAGGTGGTCAAATTTTAATTGGATTTACCTGTGACATGAAGTTTCAAGAAGATAACTGTAAAAACAAAACAAGACAGGAATGAAAGCCAGTACTCCTTACATTCTGGGTTTTATTGAGATGAATGCAATATTTTCAAGCATTACACATTCAGGGGAAAAAACTATTTTTGAGGTACAGAAGCAGTTTCAAATAACATCAGAGGAAAAGATTCTTTCAAATCAAGCTCATGTAGTGATTTTGTTGATGCACTTATGCAATATTTTTGGCAAGAATATGGAAGTTGTATGCTATTGTTACTACACATTTTTTCAACTTGTGACCCTAGCTTACAGCTTTGGTATACAATAAATATTATATTAATAACTTTTGTAATTTCCAAGACAGTATCTTTTAAGGTAATTTATGCTTCTCTTCTACTGATTTAATCTGCAGATCTTAAGGCACAGCTTGCTTAATAATTGCTTATTGAATAAACTATTGTGTCTGTCTGTAAGACACAATGGCTGACTTTACAACACTAAGCCATAATTCTGAATTTGCTTGATCATGTATCAAATATGAATTCAGACAATATTTTTTTCTGTCTTAACTGATAATATTTTTTCCTTACAAATTCGATCATCAATATTTAAGTGTTTGGCATTTTATACTAAACAAGTCTGATTTTCAAGAAACTGTTCTGCATAAAAATATACAGTATACTAAGACACATTAGAAATTTCATGGCAATGTTTTCTGATAATTTTGTCAGCTCATGAAATAACTAGGGCTCAGTCTACCATTATGCAGATAAGGAATCCAGCTTATATAATGGATATTAACAGAGTGGTATATTCTAGGTCAGTGATGGAGAACTTTTTTGTTGTTGTATGCCGAAAGTGCATGCGCATGCATGCCAACACCCACAATGCAATGCACCCCGCGGCCCCCTGTACATGCACCCCCGCCCCCCTTTCTTACCTGCACTATGCATGCATGTGCCTCCTAGCTGATTTTCAGCCCGTTTGAGGCTGTTTTCACTCTCCCCGAGGCTCAAGGGAAGCCTCTGCAGCCTTGGGAAGCTGAAAAATGGTCCGAAAAGCAGCTGGGATGCATGCATGCGCAGTGCAGATAAATTTGGTTGGGGCTCACATGCCCGCACAAATGGCTCTATGTGCCACCTATGGCACACATGCCATAGGTTCACATCCTGGTTCTAGGTAATATGGTTGATTGCGGATCAGGCCATTTGCTATTTTTCCATGCCTTCCATATATTGAGTTGAAGTACTGAGTTTTAACTCATCTTTGAAGCTACTGAAAATATGCCCCCTTTGCTTCAGAGAGAACTACTCTAGGGCTGTCCTGGATCTATTTTAGATCCCAGGGTTTGTTTTCTTCCAGGGGCAACTCAAAGTCAAGCTTAGAATAAATGTATCAGTTGCAAAACACATCTTTCTCCTTCTGTCCTAGCCACTTTTTACAGAGGCACAAGTGGGCGTGTTTGAACAAACTGCATCACTGTTTGATTGGTGACTGCAGTGCTCCAGAAAGTCCATTCAGAGAGTGGTAAGGACAGTCGAGAAGATTATAGCAAGGTCACTTCCTGTTATTCAGGAAACTGCTTCTGAGTGCTATGTGCTTGGAGCTCAAAGCATTATTAGAGTCCCTACACACCTCATGGTCTATTTCTGTTGTTTCTCTCTGGGAGAATGTTTTGAAGTATTTCTAGCAGGACTACAAGATTCTGTAACAACTTTGTTCCCTATGCCATCCGTCTGGTAAACTTGTGAGATTTGTTTCTTTCACCATGTATATGTATACATCTGAACTAAACTGTATTGTTTCTCCATGTCCCATAATATATGGGGATATATGCATAATTTTGTCAGGATAGTGATTTAAGAGCTGACCAGCTGATGCAATGATGGGAATGAGTCAGCAAGGTTTTTGGCTATTATCTCTTTAAAAGCCTGTATATTAAGAAGAGGCTCTGTTAGGGTATTTCTCTCTCATTGTGTGTTGTTCCCTGCTGTAATTTGCTGCTTGTTTGACCTCTACCTGTAGTATGTGTATGCATACATTATTTTGTAGATAAAACCACTATTTATTACAAACCTCTGTTTGCTGTTATTGCTCCTTGTCTCATGTAGTAAAGCTGTGTGCACTCTGACAAATTTTGTATTTATTTGTTTTATCATGTTTATGTAGTGCATACTGGAGGTGGTGACCCTTTGAGAGCTGTATGCAATGAAATTTCATTTTAATGTATGCTGATTAGTGTATATTCAAAGTGACAATAAAGTTATTCTAAGACTCTGACAACCACAGAGTCCAATTCAACATGTTCTTCATATTTGCTTCGTCACTATTCCAAATGTAAACTCACAATGCAATGTTTTTCTTAGTTATGTCTCTGCAGACCTGGTACCTTAGTTAAACCAATTTCAATTCTAGCCACTATCACCATTCTATGACATAAATCCTGCAAAATAAGCTGATTCAGAATTTGAAGCAATGAGCTTGAAGTATCCAGCCGATAATGAAGAATACTTTCTGAAGTATCAGCAGGAAGTGGAACCAGAAAAAAAAGGTGGTCTTTGACTTACAACTAATTTTTTAGCGACTGTTTCATGTTACAGTGGACTCCCCAAAAGGTATTTACAAACCAGTTCTGAAGTTCCGATGGCTGTTCCCCAAGGACACCAAGGATCACATTTGATGTGCTCAGTGATAGGCCTACATTTACAGCCATTTGGAATGTCCCATTGTCCCATGGCCATAATTTACGATTTTTCAAAAACTCAGCGTTTACTTCCAGTTTTTGGCAAAAACACCCATTAGGAAAAAAATGGGATTCACTTAACAACCACATGTAATGATCAAACTGATTCATTTAACTGCTGCAAAAAAGGTAGTTAAATAGATGGACCTGCAAGAACCCACTTTATCACCATCACAACCATAATATGGTTATAACCATAATGGGCAGGCTCCATTATGACTATAAGTTGACAACTACCTATAAAGCTTTATTGTCTCAATAGATGAGACATATCTGCAAAAGCCAAGTGCTGTCCTTACTCAAACAGAAGATTTAAGATGATTGGATATTTTAAAAAGAAAATGCAGCATAACTATCTACATGTGTGTGTTCTCCTTTATGTACAGGTAGTTCTCTACTTACAACCATTCATTTAGTGACCATTTGAAATTACAATGGCAATGGAAAAAAGTGTTTTCACACATACAATCATTGCAGCGTCCCTGTGATCACCTGATTAAAATTCAAATGCTTGGCGTGTATTTATGATGGTTACAGTATCCTGGGATCATATGACCACTTTTTGCAAACTTCTGATATGCAAAGTCAAATGGGGAAGCCGGATTCATTTAACAGACATGTTACTAACTTAACAACTGCAGTGATTCACTTAATAGCTCTGGCAAGAAAAATTATAAAATGCAACAAAATTCATTTAACAACTTTCTTTGCTTAGCAACACAAATTTTGGACTCAATTCGGATTGTAAATCAAGGACTACCTGCAATTTTTGGAACAAGTACATAATTGATTTCTGCCATCTTTTGTTGAGGAATGTTTTTATTAAAGTTTACTTAGGTGCCTGTGAGCTCTTAACATTTTAATCTTTTCTAGAATCAATATTGCTGGGAGGGGGGATATTCTGATGCATGAATAACTAAACGGACCAAAAATGTTGTTTTTTCATCCTCTCATTATGTAATCTGCTTTCTAAACTGTTGCAAAACAGCTTTAAAATACATTAAGTTACAGCCACTTTTAAGTGATTTGTGTTTAAAATAAATCAGAATCAATTTATTATAACTTGTTAACCTCACAAACCTGAAGCAACTATTGTAGAATAAATGAATGCAAAATGTAGCAGCAGAAGTCTTCAGCAATGTTTACTTGAGGCTAGAATATAGATGAAAGCACTGTGATTTAAAATAAAAATATTATATGTATTTCCTGACTGAAATCTTGATGACACTTTTGCATTGATCCATGAGGATTCATCTCTATTACTGTCACAGAAAGTCATTTCCTCTTACAGCAGCTCAAACCTATGCAACCACATCTCCACGAGTACATTCTTTCCCATAATTCTGATGGGAATCACAGGCTGGCTGATAGAAATATTAAGCCACTCCCAAAGGGCCAGTTTGCTCCCCCAAGGAAAATAAGGGTAGCAATAATAAAGGAGACACTACTCACCCAGAAAGGACAAGGAGGACTGCATGGTGTAAATGGCAGGATCGGTGAGTTGCCTAATTGCAAAGGCAAATCAGAAGCAATAAAGACAGAAGACCCAGGCTGTGAGTCAGCCAGACAGAAAGGAAAGTAGGAAACACCCCTGCTTTGCCCTGGGGTCATGTAACTTCCAATCTGCAGCCTGGGAAGAAGACAACCAGACCAAGGAGGAGAAATTCCCACAAGACTAAGCCTGGTGTGAGAGCCACATTTGAGACATTTCTCTAAAATTTTTCAAGAGAGCCACTTAACAAGAGACCTAAGCTGGGTTGCTGTATTTGTCAATGGAAAACTTTAAAACTCACGTTGATTATGTAGCAATTATACTAATGTGCATAGCTTGCTCCTTTCAAACATTTTTTAAAACCATCATTTCTCCTGAAACACTGCTTTCAATTCACTTATATATGTGAATCCTGGCCAGAAATACACAATCTTTCCAAGATGTCCACTCATCATTTTTCACAGCACTGTGTTTTTAACAGTGGGATATAATGCTTTTTCCATGCAGTGTTCCAGAGTCGTGTAATTGCCATTTGCATCCTTCCAGGACAGCTTCTATAAAGTAAAGTCAATGGGAAAGCCAGCAGGGAAAGTTATAAACTACAGTTATATGATGTGTCATTTTATTACATTAATTAATGATGAGTTTTCCAGTCTCAGTTGTGGTCATAAGCCTATGATTACCTGTACATTTTTCCAATACCATTTGTTTTTACATTTTTAAGTCAAGTTTTTTTATTTAATCATTGGTTTCATAATGTTTGTCTCTTTTAAGGAGCCCTGGTGGTGCAATGCTTAGAATGAAGTATTGCAGGCTAATTCTGTCCACGGTCTAGAGTTAGATCCTGATGGACTCAAGGTTGACTCAGCCTTCCATTCTTCTCAGGTTGGTAAAATAAAGACCCAGAATATGCTGACATTGTAAACTGTTCATACAGTGCTGTACAACTCTGTAGAGTCTAAGTGCTATTACAATTGCTATTTTATAAAGTTGAGCTTCTTTTTAACTGTATTTTTTATTGTGGCATATACAGTATTCCTTCCAGGGCTTTTTTGTGAAGGGAAGGTTATTTAATACATAGATCAAGATATTCACAAGGTAGTGTACCAACATCAAACTGTATATGACACAAATTACTTATAATTACTTAATAATTAATGATAAATATTTTTGTCACTAAAGGATAAAAATAAATTAACAGATTAACAGATAATCAGAATTGGAAGGGACCTTATAGGTCATTTAGTCCAACCTTCCACCCAAACAGGAGACCCTACACTATTTCTGACAAATGGCAGTCCAATCTACAGGAAATAGATTGAGTTCAATTAAGAATTAAAATTAACTTCCCTTTTTTTGCTACAAATTGGTGGCAGAGGAGATTGGACAGTTATACAATCTACTATGTCCATGTAAACTAGCTTTCATTATCTAATTTTATAACTATTACCATTGGGTACCTAGAAATTTCCTTAGCTTTTCACCTTTAAAATAAGTATACATAGTGGATATTAAATCATCTCTTTGCACCACTTTTCACCTCTATGGCAAATAGGAAGTTTCCTCAAACAATTCCTATCTCTGTCCATCATCTGGCTTATTGTTATTGAAATGAGTATTGATATTTAAGAGACAAATGAACTCTCTGTCTCAGCACATTAATTTAAAAGTAAGATCTACAGATTTCTTAGTAAATCAACATTTTACTTCAAACATACTGAATGCCTGTTAATTGGGTTAATAATGTTTGGGGTCCTCTTTAGATCCATATTGTCTCCAATTTGCAGCATACCAATACCTGAAATGTCCAGCATTTGGAACAATTCCAGAGTTCTGGCCAAATAGCCAATAGTCATGGTAATACAGCATTATATAGTTCAACATTCCAGACTAATTTAGAACAGTGTCTAAAGAAGAGATGGTTAAAGAAAAATGGGGCCAGTAAAATTCAGACAACAGTACTGTTGCTAGGTTCTTTCAGCATTTTATTGGTGAACACAGACATGGATTCTCAACATAATTATTAGCTTGCCTATTTGAACCTTGTTTTTAAAAGTCACGTTTTAGCTGCAGGACATATGAGGTAAGTGTTTCTGGATAAAATAGAAAGCTTTTATGCGGTATTAGGCAATCAGAGCCAAAACTGTACATCATTCACCATTTGGAATAGCTGCCAAGCCAGATAAAACTTCTTCAAAATAAACAAAACTGCCTTGGCTTAATCTTTTCAAATCTAATAAAATGCCCTTGATGATTTTTCAGATAACCATGAAATGGCTTGTCACTCCGATGAAATTATTATAAATTATTATATATGAAATTATAATTATTTTTGAAATATATTTTCTACTCTAGTGTCAACCTACAAGAATCTAAAAAGAAGTTAGCAAAATTGGATCAGTCATAATTACCATCGTTATCAGGATTTCTCCATCTAGTTGATCATGACTTTCAGATGTGAAATATTCATGGCTGAAGGAAATTCATACTTTCTTCCATTCTTCTATTAGGAGAATATACAGTATTTTCTTAACACACCTAACTTGGGAACGTGCCCCTAAATTCCTATCACATTAACACAAGAGTCATATCTTGTGTAGTAGCAATACTCATATTAAATAGCTCTGCCATGTACACAATTCTATTTGGACAACCATGTTACATTTCAGCCCACTTTTCTTTGAGGGAAAAAAAAAGACATTTCCTACAATCATACCTAGGATGGGCATGTTAAATTCTATTGTCAAATAGTGAACCATCCTTTTCAGCCGGAAGCGTTATTCACTATCATTAGTTCTCAACCTACAGCAACAATAGGAACTGTAAAGTTAAATGATGCAATCATTAAGCAAAGCATCATGTGACCAAACCCGATTTTATTACATTTTTTTTGCTGCAAAAGTTAAGCAAATCACAGTGTTATATTCGTTACCTTTCCTGCTGGCTTCTCCATTTATTTTTTTGAAAGCTGACTGGGAAGGTCACCAATGGTGATCATGTGACCATGGAATAATCATCATAAATGGTGTGATGATTGCCAAGTATCCAAATCATGATCAAATGAACTCAGGGATGTTGCAGTGGTTATACGTACAAGGTCTGGTTGACAGTTTTTTTTCTGCACTGACATAAACTTGAATGGTCACTAAATGAATAGGCATAAGTCAAGGATTACCTTGTACTAGAAAACAGAAAAACACTGGGGTTTTTTTCTATGACAATTTCACAATGCTTGATGATTATGCAGTGTGTAAGGGCAAAATTTGATATGGAATATTCACAAACAATATTACTACTGTACTAAAACTTAAAGAGAAAGTTATTAAATCTTTGGACTCTCATATCATAATCAGCTTTGCCTCTGAACCCAATTTCTATTTATCCTTTAAGATTTTTGTTTGGACTTGATCCTGAATCATCATGTAAGCAATTTGTAAGCAAGTTATTCTCAGTAATTCATAAATCACATTTCTGCAACATTGTACCTTTTATTCACATCTATCAAAAATACAGACAAGCCTTTTCAAAAATATAGTGAGGATTAGCATTAAAAATATAGTGCATCAGATTAAAGCAGACTAGATAGAATGAAAAATAATGAAAACAGAAGATTCCACAGTTGTTGCTAACTCCCATGTGGATTTATGGGGTGAGAATTGGGGACTAGTGAGAGTTAAGAGTTTATCAATATTTTTAAAAGGCAAAATATCCATCTGCAACAAGTAGATTCCAATGAGAACAGAGCATCTGGATAGAGCATGAAGGGAAAACTACAGAGCTACATATACAGAAATATTGGGTAAGAGGACTCATGTATAGTATTCTTATATCTGACTTTTTCTCTTGGTCTCTGTAGTGTTTCCTAACGCAGTGAATAGGTTTGATGTTTTTCTCCTATTATAAAAAATAATTGCCACCCCTGAAGTCACTACTGTAATAAAGGCAGAATATGTTGATTCCAACAACTATAACTCAGTTTCCAATAACATGGCTGTCACAGATGTAAAACATCTTTGTACACTGTGTTCCTAATGATTGGCTACTTCAAATTAAAAGACATTACCTCTGCCCCCAGTTACAATATTTCATTGAATGTGTATGTGCAGAATCAGTCTGAGCCGATGGTTTTATAGTTCTGCTTTAGGCATGAAAGCTGGCCTAGTGACTTTGAGCCTGTCAGTCTCCCTTAGCCCATGACGTCAGGCTCAGGCAGCAAGCAATTGATTAATTCTTCTTGAAACCAACAATTCAATGTTGATCAGAAAAATGCAGGCTGCACCTGCAGGAAAAAAATCTAGCAAGAAAAAAGAAAAGAAAATGTATATACAAAGCATTTGGGTTGATCATACAAAATTTTCATTCCACTGAATACTTTTGCAATGTATATTTAATGAGTTTGAAAATCTAGTTCAGCATGATGGAGGTTGGGTACAGACAATGATTCATTCATTTTTTTGAATTCTTTTGCTTAAAACATCTGGAGGAAGATACATTTGTGAACCAGAATACAGGCAAAAGTTTCTAAAATCAACTTCCTGCCTGGGCTAATAGAGGCCTAAATAGGTTGGTAGTCAACCCAGCTTGAGTTTTAGAAAAATGACAATGTAGAATCAAACTGAGTCTGGGTTGTTTGCTAATTTGGACACTGAATTATGTTATATGAACATGAATGCCAGAACATTTATTAGCTTGTCCTAAGAAAAAATAAGCTTTTAAAGACTATTCAAATGTGTGTTCTCTTAATCTTTTTTGTGTCTATACTGTGGTTCTTATCCAGTTACATTTCTACCTATAAAATTCCACTCACCTGTTTATCTTCAAGAGACACTAGATGAAGAAAGGATATGCAACATGAATTAAATACATATATTTAACACATATCATTTTTAAAAATGACCTCAAGCCAGTTTTTATTATCTCCAAATTCTATGAAAACTCAAATTATATGAACATATATGATTTAAACTAGTTTCCATGACAGGAACATGCCTCTATGGTCTTAGATTCATGATTTCCAACAATGCTATCCACATCCTCATCCTATAGTAGTTCAACCATTTTATGTGCACAATTTAAACTAATCTGAACTACAAGGATTATGTTCAATTTCCTCAATATAGCTGAAATATATTTTATCAGAATGTATAAAATAATTTCTGAAATCTCATCTTAAAAATGTTTCTCTTTTCTTAAATCAATTTACTGAATTTATAAAATAAAAGTGAAACTTTAATTGGCTAGAGAATGCACCACTTAATTTCAGGGGTCAGAGAATATATTCCAACCTAAGCATGCAAATACAGATTTAGAAAACTTGTCCATAAATTCACTACCAGCTGACAGAAGAGAGGGAATGAATGAAAATACATTAAGTAGTGAATGCAAATGACTAAATCTGTCATTGTTGTATGGCATCAAGGGACTACAAAATGCTTAACATATTTCTTTAACTCATATAAGAAACGGAACTGCTGAGAATTTACTATTCTGATCAATAATTTACAAAGAAAATACACAATAACCTAGTAAAAGCCAGACATGCCCTAGGTATTCAGGCAGGTGAAATATGAATTTGACATGTAAATTCCTCATCTATGCATTCTGAAAGCCTATTTGAACAATAATTTTCTGATGACTTTCTGTTATATGAAGTGTATTCATAGAGAAGCATATATATACAAAGGATGTTGCAAACATCAGGCCCTATAAGCCAATCTCTTGTGTTTCAGTTTTTTCCTCCCAGGGAAAATGTTACTAGATTCAGGAGTGTTCAAACGTCATGCCTCAAGTAAGAAAGGGTTTAGAAGAAAAGGCAAGCAAGTTGAACAATTTATGTAATTTATGTAATATTCTATGGGACCTGACTGTTGGTATATTCTGTGTGTGTGTGTGTGTGTGTGTATACACATTGAGAAAATATGTATACATGCCTACACACACACACACACACACAATCCTCTGGGTGTATGTATGTATATTCACAAACACACGTGCACAAATTTTCTCAACTGTTAGAATTTGCTCTTCAGCTTTGTAAAAAATGTAAAGTTACTCTGACCCCAAAAGAGGACACAGGAAATGAGCCGCTGTTCCTGTTTCCAACATCAATGAATAATGTGGAACAGAAATCCCAAATGACAGTTTGATTACTATACCAGATGGGGAAGAAGGCACAAACAATCCTTTATCCTGATCTGCTTTGCAGCCACACTTTGTTTTCTAAGCAGAAACCATGTTAATAGCAACTACTGCTTAGAAACTGGAATGCCTTGTTTTAACTAAAGTCTGTGTTATTTGTTCAAGAACAACAACATTCAAAACTAGTAGATACAGTTCTAAAGTTCTTTGATGAACTCTTGTTGAACAGTGTAACCCAACCATGGGCGCCCACCACTCACACTATAACCAGTGTTCTCAAAGAGACCAACAGCAGCTTTAGCCACTACAGAGACCTGGGCCACCAGTAATTTGAAGCCCTGTGCACGAGCCTGTGCCTCTAGAAAATGAAGGAGGCACCGACCCACACCAGAGCGTCTGTACCATCGGCTGACAGCCAAGCGCTTGAGCTCAGCAGTTTGTGGCTCTCTATTAAGAGACTCCAAAGCCACACAGCCACACACATCATCATCATCATAAACAGCAACCCACAACCCACGATGGCTTGCACTATAATAGGCATGCAAGTGTTTAAGGTCTGGTGAACGCCACAGTAGAAGTTTCAGAGCCACCACAGTGAGGAGTACTGGCAGCACAAGGGCCACTACAAAGGAGTTCAGGAAGAAGCGTAGTCCACTGCTCACAATTGCCATCAGTAATAAAGCTAGTGGCCGTGTCAGCACATAAAGTATCAAGCGGTTTTCTGTATCCTTGAATCCATCCTGGTAGGAGAGAAATAGAAGAACATAAAAAAGTCCTCAGAGTTTAGAGAAACCCAAATGAAAAATAAATTATCAGGCATACATAAGTGTTTCTACCCTGTCCCAGAGAGCTATCATACCCTTGCCTGGACCTGTTCAAAATCAGTCAGTGAGCTTTATCATACAGTAATGATATAAATTCAGATATTCTTGGTTCTATCCTAGCATTCAAAACCACATGATCATTTTGTCACAAATCATTTCCCACTAATTAAAATCCCACCTATTACTTTCATGTTACAAGAAAAAAAGCAAAAGGCACGATACCTTGTAGGAAAATTTTTATGCTGTTAAACTTTAACTGAAAAATTCCAGAAAATATTCTGGACAGATTTGGGACTCTCCAAGACTAGACCCAAAAATACAATTAGACTTCTCTTATGTATTTGATAACAGTTGAACCCATCAATATAAGGATCAATATAAGGAAATGTCTCAAAAGAAAAGCAGGAGTACTGATGTAGCTGGATCCAGGTTTCTCCTCCATCTCACCTTCAGAAGTTCCAAAACAATGGGGGCTTCATCCTCTCTCATTTCCCTGATTAACAGCTGTTCCGGGTCCAAGATAGGCATATTGTTAGCAACTGACATCTGGAAGGAAAAAAAATTGAAACACTGACTGAAAAATAATTCAGACTACAGTGGGAGAGAACCTTTTACTTAAATGGGGAAATAAATGCTCCTCAAAACTCCAAGAGAAGGCAAACTCTGACTACTCCATAAAAGGGTGCCTCCACCACGTCCACCATATAAAATAAATATAATTTGGTAAATATACATAAGCAGTTGGGGAGCGTCTCATCACATCTTCGTAATTGTTCCTACTTTATATTCCCCTCCCCATATTCTCCATATATGCTTAAACTATCATGCACAGCTTTCTTTAAATTATGAGCAAAACTGTGATAAGTATCACCATGAAACAGAACAATTATCGCAAACGATTTCATTATAAAATCACAGAGTGACACTGCACAGGGCTAAACCAGAGATTGTTGATTACAGCACAATAGATGGATGCCCAACTGTACTTTAAGATAAAACACATTGTGGTTTATAGTATGATGCACAAATATTTGAATTTTGAATTCTTTATTGTCATTGTACGTATATACACAGTATACATACAATGAAATTCACATAACACTGAGACCAGACTCTACATGCACATACGACAATCCCCAAATATCCTTCCCACCCGCCAAAATTCCCCACTTTCTAAAAATACACAAGCATCCACACAACAATCACTGATTAGCTTTGGGCCACCTGCTCTTCTCTAGCTTCCGTTTTTTTCTTTTGTTATACAGGGTCCCTTACTTCAAAAGATTGTTCTGAAAGGGTTTATTGAGGAAACGATGGGTTTTAGTGCTTTGCATCTACTGCAAATATCATTTTTCCTTAGAGTGAATTCAAAAATAGCTTATCAGATGCAAACGAGCAATGAAGTTTTCCTTGTAAAATTTATAACAGGAAAACTGCAACACCTGTATTTTGCCTAGCCCCCTCCCTTTCATAAGAGGGCCATCTCAGCCACGCCCCTCCGCAAAAAATAGAAGCACCTTATCTAGCACTCACTACAGTTAAGCCTTTTACGGTCCCCCCTCGGTTCCCAATGGACTCACCCAGTTTGCAGGCTACGGCTGATTTCTCCCCTGCAGACAAGTGCATGGGATATTCCAATAACTGTTACATTCTCCACTCCTCCTTCCAGAAGCACGAAAGGGGTGAGTAGGAAACAGTCCTGACCCAAAGGCCCGATAATTCAATCTCTCTTCCCAGACTCAAGGCTTCAATGAATATGCGCATGCGCTACGTTCTTTCTTCTTCGACTCTCTATCTCTTCCTACGCAGCTCTTAGTTACTGTTGCTAAGCGGGACCTATGTGGCCTTTTGAATATGCCAAGACAGTCGAGTTGTAGAGATGTCCCAGCTCTTTTTCTTCCTTGGTCTTTTTCAAGAAACTTAGGAAATGGAGGGAGGGTGACTGATCCCCTTTCTTTTTCTGTATGGTGTAACAAACACAAAACAAAAAAACTCGGATGCGTAAATCCTGGCAGACAGGAATTTAACAGATACACTTATGTGCAAATCCTGGCAAACAAATTCAACAGGTAAACTTATACATAGAAAATGATACACTATCCCTTTGCCTATCTGAATGTTATGGCAGTATTAAAAATACTGTTAACCCTGAGGAGCCTATGTTGTTCGTATATGGGGGGGGGCGCTTTGGGATTGACATACAGGGATTTTTCTTTTTGCCTAAATCTTCAAATTACATTCACAAGCTAGCAAGCTAGCCTTGATCTATGTAGAACGCAGAATTTTTACTACTAATGGGGGAAACGACCATACGAAGAAATCTTAGAATTGCAGATTAGAACAGAGGGATATTTTTTTTAAAAAAAAAAACTTCCTGGGGAATGGCGGTGTCAGCCCACTTCCAAATCATGGCCACCAAAGTGCCTAGATTCAGTCATGTATGTCATTAATAGTTTTAACTTGACTTAAAAATGGATTTTATACAAGTTTAAATTTTACCTTCCCCTGTCTAGGAATATAGATGGCTGCACAGTTTAAATATTGACCAGTTATATAATAAGTTTATCAAACCCCTGTTTCAAAAGCTACTGAATCCCTCAGAAATTTACTATGTGGCTGTGCCAATAATTTTGAGTTCAACCAACCTCATAGGGTTCAGCTGTGGGACAAAATGAAGGGCTTACATATCTAAGCCACCTTAAATTCTTGGAAGGTAGCATAAATATAAACAAAATGTGTACCAATTTGAAGTATTCATGGTGGCAGTATTTGATCTATAAGTTTCTTTGCATCCAGCTGGCTAATGTTAATATTAAATGGGATCCTAAAAACAAAATCAGTGCTGTTCTGAAAATAGTGTGGTTTAAAAGCTGTTGCTGAAAATAAAAGATGGTTCCCGGTGTCAAACCACTATATAGTTAATTAGTCTGCACTTCATTATACAAGGTACATATTACTTGTTGAAAATGTTAATTTATTTTCAGTATCCATTCATTATATGTAGTACATAGGTGGTCTGAATGCACCCTCCTGTGGTGAGAGAAAATACTGAATGTATGAAGTCAAACAGTGGTATATTATCATAGGTTTGATGTGTTAAATTTATGTGCAGATATTCATTGTGCCAAAATGATAACATGAATAGCAACTATGGCAGCAAGGCTGTGATAAATAAGTCTTATAGTTAGTAAGTTACTAAATCTTACTTATACCTATGAATCCCTTGTATCACATTGATCTACATTGCAGGGACATTTAAATGTGTGCTGAATGTCCCAAACTTCATGAGGCAGAAATTTTGTCTTACACTGATTTTGAGAGTAAGTACAGGGGAACAGAGGACTGGTTCTATAGGTCATCAAAGGTCTGGGCTTTTGTTCTTAGAACAGTACATTTTCCAGTTGTTTTCTGTTTAACATCTATATGAAATTACTGGATATCTTCATAAATCTAAAAGGGGAATGCAGCTATGGTAAATCCTTGACTGAAGATCAGTGTACTCTGCTCTGGGATGGTCATCCTCTCCCATCAAATGTGCAACTTCAAGAGGGATGCACACAAAGCTGTGAAAAAGGGTACAGCTGTATAACCAGCCAGATTAGCCAAATTAACCTTGATATCAATGGGGTATCACTTATAGATGTCACAGCCAGATCACTCACATTCCCTTCATAAATCTTGACCCTTGGCCAGCTGAGTTAAATGTCCAAAGTTCTACTGATTGCCTGAAGCAGAGTAACAGGTTCAATCCTGACAAAATCAAATGGCTGTGCTTACTTGGTCCCCTGGTTTTATTGATGTTCCATCAACTTTCAGTGGGTTTGCACTTCCCTATTTGAGCTGCTTGTGCAATCTGCGAGCCCTCTCAAGACTGCAACCTTCTCTCAAAGAGCAGGTAATACTGTGGTTAAGAGGAACTTTTGCATATATGTTAGTATGCCAGTTGTGACTTTTCCTGGATTGGAACATTTTTCATGTCCTGGTCATTCCCCTCTTATTAGAGCTAATTGTAATACTCTATATAAGTCTGCTGTTGAAGACCATCTTGGAGTTATAGCTGGTATAGAATCTGGCAGCACAGGTAGTGTTGGTAATGTTATATCACACTCATATGACTCCATTGCTTCACAAGCTGCAACAGTTACCAGTCAGCTTGCTTGTGATACAAGGTGCTTGTGATCAGTTTTAAAGTTTGCCTTGTAAGATCAGGCAGAGAGGGTGTGCTTTGGGCCCTTAAACCAACGTTTTTTGTTTTTTTTTTAAATATAGTCTTCTCAAAACTAAAATTGCTAGTAGCCTATGCTGAAAAATAAAGCAATATTAAAATCCCATCAAGCAATTGTATGAAGTGGTAGCAAATGTATCAATTTTTATTTTTAATATGGTAAGCTTCAATAAATATAACCAATACAAACAAAAGCTCTTTGGGGTTCTCTGACATTTTTAAAAGTGAGAAGGGATCCTGAGCGGAAAAACAGTTTAAGAAACACTGCATTAAACAATGTTATTTTATGGGAACCAGGAAGTATGCCTTCTCTGTTGCAATGCCTGCTCCCTGGAATGATGGTTCTCCAGTCAAGTAGCTTCCACCAGAAAACCTGTTTATTCTCCTAGGCCTTGGTAAATGTTAATTGAGAAGAGAGGCTTTATATTTGTTATGTCTTCCAAACAGCTTTGTATATTCTTTTTATAGTTGGCTAGAGTTCTGCTTAGGCCTGTAAATAACCTTCATGTTAAGAGAAAAAACTTCTGACCCAATAGATCTCCACAATTGCCTCATATGTAGGCCCTTGATAACAAAAAATAAAAATAAAAAATTCAAGGGTTGGCAATTCTGAAAGCAAGAAGATATCAATCAATATAAAAACTCTTTTGCTAATTAATTGGGTATTAAGGATCTTACCTGGCAAGAAGAAAAATGAATGAAAAAAGACTAAATGAAATTGAAGATCATTTTGCTCAGCAAAATAGGATTAGGGCAGGTTTGTGAGATGGGTTTTCTGATGTTATTATCCTTAATATGAATGATGCATTTTTCCAGGATCATATCAAGAATATAGGAAACCACAATATTCTTAATATACTATCAATTCATTAAAAAAACTTCAGTATTGCAGCCCTCGTGTGAATTAGCTAGTCCTCATATGACACTTGTGATGAAATCTCTTAAAGTGTGAGCATAAACCTTAAAAATTCTTTGTCTAAGGTATGTTTGATTCTGGATTTCTTACTCCCTTTATGAAGCTATTAAGTTCTACAAAGAGGTAGGTGATTATTGATTGTTAAAGCCTTGCTTTTCTGGTGAAAGAGCTGACCATCTTCTGCCTTGCTGCAATGCACTACCTCCAAAGCTTTGTTGGGCTTTCTTTCTAGATTTAAAAAAAACTTTTAGTACTAATTTTAATATATGTATTTACTGTTATTTGCTTTCAGTATTAGTTTAGTTTAGTTTGAAGAGCAGAATTTCAACTGAATACTTGACTAGATTTTCAGAACTAAGGCGTAAATCAAATAAATCATATTATGACTTAATTTGACTTATAAGCCCAGTTACCAAGACATAGTACTTATTCATCTAGCCCAGTTCTAGCTGTATATGTCCCAATATTCCTTGGTTACTCAGCTAGAATTAAATCACTTGTCAGTATTTTGAATCACAAACTAGCTATACACATTTTAGTCTGGCATGCTTTGCAAACCTACCATTGTCTACCACAGATGGACATTCCACAACTTTCTTCTTATAGAATATAAAGAGGCTTGATAACCTGTTGAATTGTTCGTTACCAAAACTTCATTTTGTTACTTTTTATCTATGCTACACTTTAGTAGTAGTTACATTCAATATGTACTGTGTCTGAATAAAGCAGCATGAAACTGAGAAAGCCAAGAGTAATAATACCACCTAATCCTTTTTTCTTGTGCCTTCAAGTTTTCACCTTTAAAAAAGGCCTTAAGTCAGTAGTTTAATGCACAACCTGCTTCTCAAGTTGAAAGGCAGAAACCCTGAAGAACCTACCTTACATTTTCTTACCCCAGTTCAGTAACAGATAAAATATTTAAAAATTACTGAAAAAAAGTATTGCAGAAATATTTAACATTATTGCATAATAAATGTGATCCAGCCTATGTATGATGGTACACTAAAAAAATACAACTGAAAAATGATCTGCATCAAAGCAGTCTTTTATTTTCATTTCAGCTCACAAGGATTTTTGATTCTGTTGTGTTTGTTAGCACCAGGAACTAAAGGTCCACTCAGGAAGAAATGTACTTCTGCACATGATAAAAAGGCTATAATAGAAACAGAAGGAATTAGCCATAAAAGCCATTTTAGCTATATGATGCAATCTATAATAGCTCATAAAACTGTCTCCTATAGTATCAAGCAATCTCAAGCCTGAATGACCCCAATTTCCTATTTTACAAAAGGATTGTGCTATTTCACAGCAGTATGGTCCATGATCCACAGAAGGGAAATGGAGAGATCAGCTACCCATTAATCACATTCCTGTCTAATAGAATGGGTAGAAGTCCTGGCTACAATTAGGCTTTTTTTTTTTGCTAGAATAAAATGTTTTAAATATAGGGATGGATTTGGATAAAAATAACTGGGCTGGCGCTTTCTTATGTGCAATATATATGGATGTTGAGAGGCAAGGATTATTGTGGCTGCAGGGATAGAAGCAGCAGCGGCAGGCCACATAGGATCAGAAGAATAACAAGGACATGCTTTGGACTAGCAGGCAATGGGTTGAACCCAGTTATTTTTTGAGAAAATTTGTCCCGAGGAATCCAAGCAGAACTCACTTGGTGAATTGACCACCTCAAATACAGTATATGTATTCTTATTCTTTGCCCCATTCTTATTCTTTGTAGAAATCAGACTGTTTCTGATCAATACTCCAGTTCCAGGTATGTGAAGCAGCTATTTTTTAGAAGGTGTGAACAAGTTGCATGTTTGGTACTGTTTGCACAATCTGAATGGAAGGCAGTCCTTGGGATGCAACTGGGTTTTGTAAAAGCTGCACCATTTGAGGAGTGCTGTTGCCTTCAACAGCAGCTTGACTGTTTTCTGGGCTACCTACCTGCAAGGTCGGTAAACTCTCCAGTACTTGGAGAGTCTGTTCACCTTGTGCATTGCGGATAATGAACAGATTCTGCCCAGTCCCTGAGCTACCATCAGTACTATGTAATTGGAGGCCAGACAATTCCTGCAAAGTCTGGATGTTCTCTACTTCCTGAACACACCAACGGGTTTGTTCTCCACTTGCCCTCCTCAACACTAATACATTTTGAATCCCTTCTTCAGTCTGCAGAGTCTCAATATGCATGTCTTGCACACCCTCGAGATTCTCAACCTCACCTCCAGGCCCTAGCAGTTCCTCTCCTGGAGAATTCTGTACAACAATCAGGTTTTCTTCTTCCATATTGGATTCCTGGTGGAGGTCCACTTCAGAGAGCTCATGTGAACTAGACAGAGCAGTTCCAATCTCATTCATTTCTTGAGCTGAGGCCAGAGTCTGAAGTTGGACACTGGCCATCTCTTCTGAAGGCTGAAGCTGCTGTCCTTCCTGGGAAGATATAAGCCCCTGGATCTGATTTGCACTATCCAGCTGTTGGGAAGGAGCAAGGCCTTGGATTTCAACACTGTTCATAGACTGATTTGACTGAGGCAAATTTTGAATCTGAAGAGAGTTGGCCTGCTGACAAGATGTCAAAGTCTGGATCTGAAGAGAGTTTACTTGTTGGGAAGACTGGAGGTTTTGGAACTGTAAGGTCCCCACCTGCTGGGAGGAGGTTACAGCCTGAAATTGCACAGTATTCATCTTTTGTGAAGGCTGAAGTGTTTGGAAATGCACTGTGCCAGCAGGTGGATAATTGGACAGACCCTGGATTTGCACTGTGTTCTGGGATAGAGGCAGATTATGAATCTGTACAAGACCAGTCTGTGGAGGGTTAGGAACAGCCTGGATCTGAATTGTGCCAGATTGCTGGGCATTAGGCAAAGTCTGTATTTGTAGTGTGCCACTTTGTTGAGCAGTGGGAAGGTTTTGGAGTTGCTGAGGCAGAGTTTGAATCTGGATAGCACTTGTTGATGGATTGGGTGGTATATATTGTATCTGCACTGTGCCCAACTGCTGATCCGGCAAACTCTGGAGCACCATAACATTCTGTCCATTGGTCTGCAGTCCTGGTGACCTCTGGATTTGTACATTAGGGATAGGCTGCATATTGGCTCCAGTGGTACTGGGCATTAAAATAATATTCTGGTTGCTAGACACTGACGGTACAGGGGGAGGTCCTGACACAGGCTTCTTTCCCTTATTTTGACGGAGTATGACAGGTTTGTTTGGAATAGTGGAAGTACTTGGCACTAAGGTAAAAGTTGTTGAAGCAACAGGTGTAGTCGTTACCATCTGTGGACTAGGCAAAAGAATGAATTTGGGGGGTGAATTTTGCAGAAGTGGTTGCTGCTGCTGCTGCTGCACACTGGGAATGAGCTGCAAGCCCTGAGCTGTCTGCACTAGCAAGAAACTTTGACTGTTGGAAGAAAGAGCTGGGGATGGGTTGCCACTTAGCTCAACATTCAGAGTGGCCTGCATGTTGGGCACGATTTGTACCTCCTGGGTGGCAGCAGACAAGGTAGTTGGATGATTGGCTGCCTCACTGCTGTTATGGGTACGCAAATGACGCTGTAGGTAAGATGCCATGACAAAAGCCTTGCAACAAACTGGACACTGGAAGGGACGTTCCCGGGAGTGAGTGCGTCGGTGCAGTGCTAAGTTGGATGAGTGAGTGAATGCCTTGCCGCAGTCTCGGCAGCAATAGGGCCTCTCACCAGTATGTACCCGCTGATGTTGCCGGAGGTTGGAAGTCTGAGTGAAAGCCTTGCCACAAGTCTGGCAGGCAAAGGGACGTTCCCCTGTATGCAGCTGTTGGTGCCGACGAAGGCATGAGGTATTCTTAAAGGCTTTCCCACAATCCTGACAGGCATATGGTCGCTCTCCAGTATGCTGGCGTAAGTGGTATTGGTAATGAGAGGCCCATTTGAATGCCATGCCACAGGTGGGGCAGGTGAAGGCACGCAGCCCTGTATGCACCCTCTGGTGAATGCGCAGCAGCGATGAGCGCTTGAAGGCCTTCCCACACTCACTACAAGCATAGGGGCGCTCCCCTGTGTGATCACGGAGGTGATAACGTAGCCCCGATGAGCCTTTGAATGATTTTCCACATTCTCCACACACATATGGTCGCTCAGGTGGTGGAGGTGGTGTTGCGGTGGTTATATGCACTGGCTCAGCCTGTGCTGGACAGGTCACTTCAGCTTCCTCCAGCCTCTGTTCAGCTGCAGGATGTGAACGCTGGTGGCCTAATAAGCTGGCCAGTGCAGGGAAGGAACGCTCACACACCACACATGTGTATGTGCGATCTGATGAATGTTGACTCTGATGCCTTGCTAAACCTGATGCGCTCTTGAAAGTTTTACCACACACTGAGCAAGATACTGAGGGCGTGGGAGATACTACAGGTGCCGTCTCCTCCTGCGCTGATGATGATGGAATTTCTGGCAGAGGCAATGGCTCTATTGGAGCCAAGTGCGTTTCTTGGTGACTTAGCAGTTGCTCTTGCAAGGAAAAAGTAAGATGGCAAATACTACATCGAAACACCATCTCTACCGTGGTGGTTGGCTCCTCTAAGAAGAGTTGTGCTGGAGGTGCAACATCAGCATGAGTCTCCAAGTGCTGCTGCAGATACGTTTCAGATGCAAAAGCTTTACTACAAATAACACAGGTGTGAACAGAGCGGGCAGTGTGTGCTGATCGGCAATGCAATGCTAGATTAGATGAGTGCGTGAAAGCTTTACCACAGTCCTGGCATCGATAGGGTCTCTCACCAGTGTGTACTCGCTGATGCTGTCGTAGGTTTGTGGATTGAGTGAAAGCTTTGCCACACATAGGGCAGACATAAGGACGCTCACCTGTATGTGTATGGCGGTGCCGTCGCAAGCTAGAAGAGTTCTTAAAGGCCTTATCACATGCTGGGCAGGGATAGGGGCGTTCTCCAGTATGTTGTCGCAGGTGATATTGGTAATGGGAAGACCACTTAAAGGCTTGGCCACAATGAGCACATTTAAAAGCACGCAGACCAGTATGTACACTCTGATGGATCTGAAGCAAGGATGACCGTTTAAAGGCCTTGCCACATTCACTACACTTATATGGTCGCTCACCCGTGTGTCCACGCTGGTGATACAGCAAGGCCGATGAACCTTTGAAAGCCTTGGGGCATTCTGAGCACTTATAAGGCCGCTCGCCTGTGTGAGTCCGCTGGTGATGGATGAGCCGTGATGACCATTTGAACACCTTGCCGCATTCTAAGCATTCATATTGATGATCACTACTGCCACCACCAGGACCTCCACCTGTTGGAACCACTGCGGGCACTGCTGCTGCCTGCATCTCTATCTGCTGAGCTCCCACCATTGCCACAGATTTCACCTGCTGGAGAGAATCAGTATTACCTGTTTGTCACAACTGTCACTAACATGTTAGCAAGATCTATTCAGCAAAATATATCACTAATTGACCTGCAATTCAATATGTTGCATGCATCTATTAAAAAAAAACAGATTGTACATCTGAGATATAAACAAAATTTTCCCTATGTGATCTTCCCCCACTCCATGTACTTTGCCCTAGAACTTAAATAAGGTAAATAAGCAATACTATCTAAAAGTTTAGGGAACCGATGTTGTCTACCATCATCTTCCAAGGAAGCCCTCTGCTTCTGGCAAGAACCAAGAGCCCAGAAAAGGAGATAAAATATATTCCTAGGCCTGGTTGTTAAGGAGCAGAGATACATATTAACACTGGGATTATTTTACCAAACAATTACCATGTAACCTAAGAGTTGCACCAATGTATACAGCAAGGGTCTTCAAACTTGGCAAGTTTAAGATGTGTGGACTTCAACTCCCAGAATTCCTGAGCTAACATGACTGGAGGAGGAATTCTGAGAGTTGAAGTCCACAAGTCTTAAAGCTGTCAAGTTTGAAGTCCCCTGGTATACCGCTACAACAACAACAGCCTGAAGAGCAGGTATTTTCTAACTTCAACTTTATAATAGTTATTCTAAATATATTACACTATAACATATTCTAACAGCCTATTTATGGATTAAAATAATGCTAATCCACATATACATTGCATAAATAATAATATCTGAAACTTGAATATCAAGCTGAAATAACAGGAACTGTGTTTATTATAATAACAAAAATAATATATTCAAATATAATAGGTGCAATATTTTAATTGACACTAGAATACTAGAGCTGAAAGAGGATTTGAGGGAAGGAAAACTGACAAGAAAGGATATTACTACTCAGATATGAACTCTTGTTCATCTGTAGCAATTGGTAGGCAACTAAAAAGCAACGAAGAGCTGGCTACTAGTGCTGAGCAGTCATGATAAATTGGAGGAGTTGGAATGAGGCAAGTCTAGATGCTTTGCGGCCAGAGTTCAGATTATGGATAAGAATTTCATACTACCAAAGTGAAGGTGGTGAGTCACAATTCCTATTATATCTCACTTTTGGCCAAACTTGGAAAGGCAATTGAGGGCTGAAATGCAGATCTGGAGCCACATTTTCTCAATTATATAATAAACCATTGATTTCAATCTCAATCTCTCTGTCTCTATCTCTCCCTCCCTCCCTCTGTGTGTGTGAGAGAGGGGGGGAGGGAGAGAGGGAGAGTAGGAGCAAGATGGTTTATTATATAATTGACGAATTATGGCTCCAGATCTGCATTTCAGCCTCAGTTGCCTTTCCAAGTTTGGCCAAAAGTGAGATATAATAGGAATTGTGACTCACCACCTTCACAGGTATCACAGAGAGAGAGAGGGGGGGAAAATAGGATTCTTGAAGATGTAAAATCTTTAACCAGTGTCCCATTTCCCAGCATTTACATAATACTTTAGAAGCTAATTGTAACTGAAGCTCAGAAAAAGGGTTACAGGGTGAGTAGAGGGTTTATTTTCCCTTTTAGTTTTTGAAATTTTGCATAGGCTCCATTTTATTTTAAGCGATGTCCAGCCTCAAAACGCTGTGAAGAGGACAAGCCACTCTTTTCTCCCCCAGTTTCAGCATCCTCCACAGAAGGCTCTAAGGACCACGAATGAGGTGCTGCTGTCAAATATACTGAAATCCAGCTTTAGCAGTTTAGTGTACACTAACTCCAATTTGGAACCTACTAGAGGTGTTGGGCTGTAGCCTGCATCTTCCAGCAGGTTGGGCACTGATGGGAGTTGTAGTCCATCCTAAGGGGGCCAAGTTGGAGAATGGTTGCTCAAAGATGAATCTCTTATGAACCGCTAGATGAGAAGGAATTCCACATTTACGTGTCCCTCAATTACAGCCCTTCCTATTGCCTCATTGTAAGATGAAGAAGCGCCCTGTAATTAAAATTGCCTTCCCCATTTCTCCACCCGACCGCCTTGGGAACAAGCGAAAATTTTCTGTCGGCGTAAGAAAATCCCCTTTTGTGACATGCCCCTTTAAAGCCTTTCCTTTAAGGAACCGAGCTCCGCCGCCCCTCCCCCTTCGTTGCCGTTCGGCCTCGCGACGTCTTTTTTCCCTTCCCCCCCTGCTGTCCCACTAATGCTCTAAGTTTTCTCCTCACCTGGACCTTTTTTTTCCTTGCCGCGAACCTCGTTGCAATGAGGGGGTGATGGGAGAACCGCCCCGGGGCTATGGGGGGAGGGGCACCCCCTCTACCCTCCTAATGACTAGGGGCGCGAGACACCCAACCTTTACCTTGCTCACACTAACAGCCCGCGACGCCGGCCAACCCCACCTCTTTGCTCTTCTGCCATTGGCCACTCAGAACATCTTGGGAGTTGTAGTTTACATACAAGCCTTTCGCCATCTTGCCATGGGCACGTGACCACGAAGTACATATGCTGGAAGCTCAACAGGAAGCGCTTTCTGTGCTAGTACGATGTCGAGCGGCTGCGTGGTTGCGCCGCAGATTTGGGCGGGCGCAGAAGTGGTATGGTGCGGTAAGAATTTGGGTATTAAGAGCACATCAGTGTGCATAGATTCTGAATGCACCGTGCATTTGTTTCAGTTGCTAATCTACTCCCATGACAAAGTGGTCCTACCTGGTCCCTTAACTACATCGAATGAACAATTGCACCTGTATTTGTAACGCCGTACTCCGTCGTAATGTAAAGCTTTAATGCTAAAAATGTTACCCTCAAAAAGATTATGCATTAATTTTATTATTTATTTATTTGTCAAGCAAGTATTAGATAACAGGCATAAGTATATAAGCATGGTTATGAATACATGAAATGGATACGAATAAAAAACAATAGGACAGGAACGGTAGGCATGTTGGTGCACTTATGCACGCTCCCTTTTTAAGACAATATATATAGTTTCAAAGTATCAGAATCATTGTTTAAACACAAAAATGTATGTATGCTTGGATGTTAATATAGCAAAATTTTTGAATGATGGCTTTTCCAGAGATAGCTAGGATTTTTATTCATACAGTTTTAAAGGATTTGGAATTCTTTGGCAAAGAGAGAGACCTGCTACTGAGTGAAGTTTAATGTACCCACCTACAGCACACCTTATCCAGGTCCAATCATGCAAATACAGACTAGATCATTGGTTCCCTGAATCACAACAATGGTAACTCACAACTCATACATTTTGCTTGAAATATATTGTTACATTCTTCATTAAATTTGCTAAGATTGGGTTCAATGCAGCTTCTTTTAGCTCTAATTGATAATCAGTTTTTTTCAGACATATCACACATAGGTGTATTACAGCAGCAGGCCCTAATCTTTTGGGCATTAGGGACTGGTTCCGTGGAAAGAGGTTTTTCTGTGGACCAGAGGGGGCATGGTTTTGTGTATTGCCTGCATCCCATGGATTGGGCTTCGCTTGTTTGTGCAGCCCAGTTCCTGGCATGCCGTGGACCACTTCCGGTCCATGGACGAGGTTTGGGGACTCCTATATTACAGTACAGATAGCCCTCAGCTTACAACAGTAATTGAGCCCAAAACTTTGGTTGCTGAGGCAGTTATTAAGTGAGTTTTTCCCCATTTTACAACCTTTCTTCCACAGTTCTTAAGTGAATCTGAATTCTTATTGCTATCTGTATTTTACACTAAATATTACTAAGGGATGGCTGATGGACTGGAGGGAGGGGCTTTTGCTCTGATATAAATCTGTATGGTTGGATGGAGATTGCTTTCAGTCCCATCAACAAGCTCACAAACAACAATTTCAATATTTTTCTTCTCTGTCTCTTTCAGACCCTTTCCAGGGCAGAAGGAGCATGACCTAAGTAACTTGCTGAGTTGTCCTAGCTAGCAGTTACATGGCATCTTGGGAGCCAGCCTAACTGTTAGCCTACTGGAAGAGATCCAGCATGTTCCAGGACTGAGGTGTGAAACCATCGTTGACAAGAAATTACACAAACACTTTTGCTATTACACAACAGCCTTTTGGCTGTTTTCCTAACTAGCGATCAGAAAGTCAAAATGTCAATTGTGAATAGACAATCAGAGTTTATATTTCACTACAGAACATCTGTCAGAAGTTAAATAATCCCTACTGCATTTTAAAAGTTCTGAAAGTTGTTATAATGCACACCAGAAGCAACTTTTTGCCCTCTTAAACTGTTTCAATACATGTTTAGATAAAGTTCTAAATTCTAATCTTAAACACATAGAATGAATTAAGGAACCAATTATACAGATTATTTTATTCTGAATAAATCTATACAAAATAAAAAGGTACACTCACACCTTTCCGTGGAAAACAGAATTATTGTAGGATTTTTTTCTGTTCATCTTGCTACATATAGTAATTGTTTACAAGAATCAGAGAGTTATGAAAGTTGGAATTTCCAGCTTGATCTTATTCAGCACTGGCATGCATAAAATAACTGACTTTATTTAGACTGCACAAATGGGATAGTCTATAGCTCTAGTAAAAAAGTACATTTGGTTTAATTAAATCAAAAATGTTTAAGCTGGAAATATTTGAATGGTGCCTTCCAGCTCTGTGATTTAGTGATCCTTTGTTTATATGTGATCCAAAAAACACCTGCATGAGTGTAAGCGTGGCAATCCAACTTTAGGACAATCTGTCATTCTTAATTACTTTTTAGTGACTACAAAGCTTATGTGAAGCTAAGGATTTGCACAGCTCAGTTGAACTAACTTGCAAATGCTCCTTAGTGATCTTTCACAGGGTGTTTTTAAAAAGATGTCAAGCATGCTTAGTTTCTGG
This sequence comes from Bungarus multicinctus, assembly GCA_023653725.1. NCBI lineage: Eukaryota > Metazoa > Chordata > Lepidosauria > Squamata > Elapidae > Bungarus > Bungarus multicinctus. Next base: position 114,848,218 of record CM042840.1, read on the forward strand.
ACAGCTTAGCATGCTTCAGTATTCATTAAATTTCAGAAAATTTAAAAAGTTTTGCAGTGCTGTGAGATGGGGAGAAAAGGCAGAGATGGAGCCTTAACATTTAATGCCTTCTTATCAAAAGATATAAGGAGCACAAAGTTTGGCCATTGACCTTGATTTGGATTGGAGGAGAAGTTGTGACAAAAGGCTGAAAGACATTGAAAGAAATCTGGCAGGTCCATGTTATTTACTATGTGCTTGTTCCAGGATTGTTGACGACAGCTGCACTACTCTGAACAGGACTGGAAATCTAAATCAGATGGAGAACGACATTCCTGGATTGGTGCCATGATCAGAATTAAAAGTGTTGTGTGGCCATAGGCACAGTGAGCCAAGCCACTGCAAAGTTGGAAAAGAACACAAATGGGATTGCCACCTGCCTGCCTGAATTTTGTTTGCAATTAGCAGCAGTCTTCTTGCTTTCTTCTTAGAAGTTTAGAACAATTAAAGCTTTTGGCAATTAGATGAATGCTTTATTTTAACAAGATATGCACAGTAAATGACTTCAGACTATTTATGTGCTGACAAATGCGTTAATTGAGGAAAGTGGGAAAATACCGTATAAAAAAACAAATGAGTATTTTGAATACTTACATTTCAGTGCCTAGTGGAAAACTTTCAGAAGAGAATTTGGTGAAAACAGAAAAGAAACATTGCACATCTCTCCTCAAGTGTGAGGTGGAAATCGTACAACTGCTTATTGGTCATTGCTGTATTACAGGTATGATGACTTTTTAATCACTTGTCTTGTAGAATCTCAATGAAATTCTGAATACTATAAGGACTTAATCCCAAACAAATGGGAAAAGCAGCGATTTAATTTTTTTGGGTAATATTCTGCTTTGTATCATCTTTAAGCCACAAATGTGAATTCTATTAGTGGATTGCCTGAACCTGACTAGCTGGTTTTTTATAACATAAATATTACATAGTTTTCATTTAGTACACCAGAATAGCAAGAAAATTAAGTTTAGAATGGAGATTGGACAAAATCTTTGACTAAACATTCAACTTTATCAAATCTATCTGAAAAGGATTTTTCCTGATACTAAGTTGACGTACTATACATCCATCCATGAGTTGGCAGAAAACTTCCAATATAATTTTTTTTATCCCTATTGCTGACCTATGGCCTTTCTTTGTTGTCTCTATTTCAGGTCACAGCAGCCTGTGGACTTCCCTGAAAAAGCCTATCAGATTTTATACTATTTGATATTGCCCTGTGGATCGTGTTGAAATGATATTCATGTGTGATAACATAATTGCCACAACTTATCTATTTGCTTCTAATGTAGAGGAGTCATTTCATAATGGTGGATTTTGTATGATCATGTCGCCATGTGTGTAGTCATTTCCAATGTCCCTTTCAATTCTGTTAATGTTACTATTACATAGGAACTCAGTCCTATGTTAGTCCATTGGCATCAGTCCAGGGTAAGTTCAATTAGCAAAGCAGTATAGATACATTATACTTTAGATTAACTTTATGGACACTTTTTCTGTCCTGTAATGTTAATGTTGACTGTTGTGAAATGTATTGAGACTTCAGACATCCAGTCAACATGGATACGTTCTAATAATACTTATTAGATTGGGGAAATGAGCATAGGGTTTGATATCAGATTTCTTCTGAAGAACTAAGCATCTCTGCTTCCATGCCCTGGTCACCTCCCGCCTGGACTACTGTAATGCCCTCTATATGGGGCTCCCTTTGGGGAACACCCGGAGGTTGCAGCTGGTACAAAATGCAGCCGCGCGGGTGGTTATGGGGGCGTCTAAAAGCTCTCATGTGACGCCTCTTCTGCGCGAGCTGCATTGGTTGCCGGTTGCCTTCCGGGTGCGCTTTAAGGTTCTGGTTTTGACCTTCAAAGCGCTCCATGGCATCGGACCAGGCTATCTGCAAGACCACGTTCTGCCAGTAGTCTCCCACTGACCTATGCGCTCCCACAGGGAGGGCCTCCTTCGGGTCCCGATGGCCTCTATGTGCCGCCTGGCGACCCCGAGGAACAGGGCCTTCTCTCTGGCAGCACCCGCTCTCTGGAATGGGCTCCCCCCTGAGTTGAGAACGACCACTGACCTGAGGGTGTTCAGGCATGATTTGAAGACCTGGCTCTTTGAGCAGGCTGGCCTGGACTGATCCTAAATTAATTTTAATGGGATTTAATGTATTGAATTTTAAGATTGGGATTTTAAATTTGGTTACAGCCCTTATTTAATTCTATTTTAATTGTTATATATATGTGGTTTTAGTAGGCTGTGCACCGCCCTGAGTCCTTCGGGAGAAGGGCGGTATATAAATCTTAATAAATAAATAAATAAATAAATTTAGATGAATACCTATGCTATGGGCCACAAAACAAAATTGAGAAGAGATCAAAAAGTTCTGGAAAGAGTTGCAGGGAAGGATATGTTGTCCTAAGAACATAAGGGTATGTGTGGTCATGACCTGACTCCAGGAGAGCAACAGTCCCTGAAGTCTGCCCCAGCTATCAGATAACTATGATGCAATAATTATGGCAGACTGCCATTGGTTATAAATTACATTTGCCATGATTTCATAGCATGTGTTGAGAGTATTTGACTTTGGTTGTAATACAGATTACAGATACAGATTAACAGAGTTGGAAGAGACCTTGTAGTCATCTAGTCCATCCCCCCCTCCTGCACAGGCAGACCCTACATCATTTTTGACAGATGGCAGTCCAGTTTCTTCTTGAAAACTTCCAGCGATGAAGCTCCCACAACCTCTGAAGGCAAGTTGTTCCATTGGTTGATTGGTCTCATTGTCAGAAAATTTATCTTTATTTCCAGGTTGAATCTCTCCTTGTTCAGCTTCCATCCATTATTCCTTGTCTGGCCTACAGGCGCTTTAGAAAATAGCTTGACCCCTTCCTCTCTGTGGAATCCCTCAAATATTGGAAGACTGCTATCATGTCTCCCCTGGTCCTTCTCTTTACTAGACTAACCAAGCCCAGTTCCTGTAACCATTCTTCATATGTTTTAGTCTCCAGTCCCCTAATCAACCTTGGTTCTTTTCTCTGCAATCTTAAGAGTCTCAACATCTTGTTTATAGTGTGGTGACCAAAACTGGATACAATACTCTAGATGTGATCTTACTAAGGCTTTATAGAGTGGTATTAGTACCTCACTTGATCTTGATTGGGTCTCTGTTAATGCAATTTAGGATTGCATTGGCTTTTTTGGCTGCCGCCACACACTGTTGGCTCATATTTAATTGGTTAATTAATTCCACTAAGACTCCAAGATCGCTCTCACAGTTACTGCTATTAAGGGTTAGGATTAGGGTACTGAAGTCTATATTATGTCCACAGTATTTTGCTGGTTTACTAATTTAGTCACTGTTGAAAAATGAAATAAGATTGGTTTGGCATGATCTGTTTTTTAACAAACCCATGGTGACCGCTGCACCAAAGGCAATTGTGTTATCATTGAAAGCACATCATGCTCTCTTGTCTGGAATAAGATATCAGTGTTAGAAGAGTTTTCTGTCCTTGCTGAAATCAGTTGAAATAAGAAATCTAGGTTACATAATATTGAGTGCTTCTGTAGTGTGCATCAGAAGAGAAGGTCTATGCCAAAAGATTCTTATAGTGTAGGAATCTTGAAACATGCCCACCCACAACATTTCTGACAACATTGAGGTCATGTCTTCATCACTCATTGGCTTTTCACACCTGAACTATCAGTTTTCAAAGGAGTTTACATGCAGAGGATTAGACTTCTTCACCATCTGCCTAAACTTCAGCAAGATTGGCATGCAGCATAGCACATTCAGTCCTCGTCAACAAAATTATTATCACTTGACTTCAAAACTTGTTCAACCTTTTGCTTAATTGTAAGACATGGGCCCATAATTTCTTTTCCTGGCTACCCCAACCAACTTCAAAACAAGTATCAAGCCACCCCTTTAAACCAACAATGGGCAGATTCTTTTTTGCCCTAGATAATCTGGTTATCTTAAATTCAAAATTACTTACATTAATTTCTGTGCAAAAGCTAAAAGAGACCTCTGTCTTGTTAACAACAACAAAATCCCCTAACCTGGCCATATAAGTGTATTAATAGTACTGTGGTTTACTTTGTTTTGAGCATAAATTTCCATGCTTTGCTGACACTAATAATTATGGGGGCTGACAAATGAATAGCTCTTTGTGTTACTTTTTCCCTAGGAGACTGCCAGCCAGTATTAGCCAAGAATATCTTTTAGAACATCTGAGATGTATTTGCATATGAAATATGTGGATCTGTAGAAAAAGAAAACTGCAAAAAGGGTTTAGCTTTGCCACTTTGAGGTATCAGCCATAAGAAAAATGCCTGCAAAGTAGTCAGAATTTATTTGCACATCTTGATTAATAAACAGGAGTTTGCCTTTAAAGATATTCAGGCTGACTTCCTATTTGTCCTTCATCCTTCATTTTGAAGTGAGCATGTGTATGCAGTGTTGTTTTTCAATTGTTCAGTTATCATTTTCATACAAGGCCAGGACTTTCCTGGTAGAAATTGCTTTTCCAAGTTCTTGAAACTCATACTTGTATTATCAATTGCTGTACTTAGTCACCTTTTATTGGCTTTTTTTTTTATTGCCAAGCATCAGGATCTTCTCAAATGCTCTTACCCTTAAATTATATGCCCCAATTATCTAGGCTTTAGTTTCAGCTTTATTTTGTCTAGTATTGAATTATTATTCCTTCTCCTTTTGCTCTTTCTTTCTGCAACATTAAAATTCAAGAAAACTAGCATGATCAAACCAAAGAAGCTAGACTGACACAGATTTCTATAAGATATCTTTAATGTGGCTCTGGAGTAAATGTTGAATCATGAAAAATACACTAGTGAATTAAGGTAGAATCTCTTTGAAATTATTTTTTTGCAGACATCTCCCACCTGGGCTGAATTGCCATTTAGAAGGCAATCTATCAACTGACTCACCTATTCTTTCCCAGCCTCTGCACAATATCTCACATCTCAGCTCTTATCCAGCTCTCTTAAAAGCAACCAGGTATATGTTTTCACAAGAGACTTCAAGGATTTTAAAGATACTGCATTTTGTATTTACAGGTTGAGTTAAAAGACTTGGTTGGAAAAGGTCAAAGTTGCTTCATTTAGTTGATGGGCAGAATTAATTGAGACTATGACACATTGTTTTCATGTACCAAAGAATGCCTCTTCCTCTCACCCTTCAGCAGTTCAACTTTCCATCCATCCCATCCCATCCATCCATCCATCCATCCATCCAACCATTTTAGAGCTACAATATAGGAATTGCTGGATCCCACATCCTTGAGCTTCCTCCCTGCTTTGCTTCACATACTTCTGAAGATCACCTCTCTAAAAGAGAATGAGTCCATGTACCATATAGCTTTCCTGTACAGAAACTGCCTTGTACTATCCTAGAAGCAGGGACCATTTTGAACCAGAGAATTATGACCATTTCCAAATTGGCACCCATTTCTGGAATGACATAAAGTGGCTTCTCTAAAGAAAAACCACATGGCACATTGACTACTTCTCTTTTTTGTTGTTAGTTGCGAAGTTGTGCCTGACCCATCGCAACCCCACAGACAACGTCAAGCCTTCCTGTCCTCTAACATCCCCCGGAATCCATTTAAACTCATACCTACTGCTTCAATGACTCCATTCAGCCACCTCATTTTCCGTCATCCCTTTCTGTTGCCCTCAATGTTTCCTAGCATTAGGCTCTTCTCCAGTGAGTCCTTCCTTCTCATTAGGTGGCCAAAGTATTGGAGTTTCATCTTCAGGATCTGGCCTTCTAAAGAGCAGTCAGGGTTGTTCTCCTCTAGGACTGACCGGTTTGATCACCTTGCAGGGACTCGCAGGAGTCTTCTCCAGTACCATAGTTCAAAGGCCTCAATTCTTTGGTGCTCAGCGTTTCTTATGGTCCAACTTTCACAGCCATACATTGCAACTGGGAAAACAATATCCTTGACTATAACACACTTTTGTTGGCAGGGTGATGACTCTGCTTTTTAGTATGCTGTCTAGATTTTTTTTTTAGATTTTTTTTTTTAATTCTTCTCTTCTAAAAAGGTGATTTTTGAAGAGGACCTTTCTGAAAGAGCACCCAGCTGATGTAACATGTGGCCTTTTACAAAGGCTGCTTTATACCATTCTAGAAGTGGTTGCCATTCTTGTGAGTTCATAGAAGGGCTTCCTTCTGAGAGATTGTACAAATAGCTCCCACTCCCAGAATGACATGCAGTCTCTGCAGGAAGATAGAGCATTGTATGGTCTGGGTGTTGTTTTGAAAAGTGTTCTATGGAAAAGGTAAGTGGAGCAAGGCATGTTGATGCAGGGAAGAGGATCAAGGATGAAGGGATCCAGTGGTGCAGGAAGCTCTGCAAGTGATGCCTCAAGGGATAGGGAAGCCCGTGGGGGGCGAAGTACGGACCACATGTGAGCTAGGGAGGTGCTGCAATGAGGGGCTTTTTTGATAGCCTGTCCCCACCCCAAGGCACCCTGTACTTCACGTAAGAATTCATTTGGTCACTTAATAATCACAAAGGGGAGAGCCAAGATTGTGATTATTAAGTGAGGTGATCATATGAGTGCCTCACTTAACTGCAACAATGTAGGACCGTAATTCTAGGCCCAATTGTGGTTATAAGTCAAGAACCACCTATAATGATGTTCTAAAAATGGCTATCAATAAAACTAGTAACGACTTTAATTCTGATTTTATGAAAGCAAATATTTGTGAAGCTATATAAAAAGAGAGACCAAAAGAAGATAGATATGCCTAGGAATATGGTGGAATACTCAGAGGATAAAATAAGAATTTTACTTCACATTACTAACTAGTATATCATACATCTGAATGTTAATATAAAAAATATCAAATACTGAGGACTATGTTTGATTACTGGCTGAATATTAATAAAGAATTGATAATGAAGGGAAACATTAAGAAATGTGATTTGCAGTCTGAAATGACAGAGCATATTCTAATATAATATTCTACAGGTAGTCCTTGATTTAAGACTACAACGGGGACAAAAAAACTCATCCTTAATAACCATCCTTGATTAACAGTGGTTTGTGACTTTCCTATTGACTGTCTTGTCAGAAGTTGTTTGGAAAGATGCCAAATCGGAGACGTGACTGCAGAATGCTGCAGCCATTGTAAATGTGTGATAGTTGCCAATTGCCCAAGTTGTAATTGTGTGACCATAGAGACACTGTGATAGTGTTAAGTGGGAGAACCAGTCATTTTTATTAGTTGTAACCTTGGATGGTTGCTAAACAAATGGTTGTTAAGTGAAGACTATTTATATTACTGCCTTCTGCCAATTGTGTGGTTTGCAGAAAGGTAAGAAAAGAACCAAGGATTTTAAAAAATGGTAAGCTATAAAAAGATTTTGGGAAAAGACTCCCGAGTATCATTCCAAAAAGGAAGGACTATAATAATTAGCAACAAGGCCAAACAAAAGAGAGCTAAAAAAATGTGAGAAGAAGGGAATGAAAGCATTTTGTAGCTTGGAAATCGGGGGGAAAAGCTAAGCTTATATATTGACTCAGATTTAGTTTAATATTGTCTCTTGGCTTCAAACCAAGATAATCTTTCTTTAAAATAATATGGCAGTAGAACCTGAAAAGAATATAAACACCAATATATTATTTACAGTATAAATCTATATACTTTATTTACAACTGTACACTTAAGTGAGTATTATAGCATTAAATCAGCTATATACATACAGTGCTAGAGTCACAACAGCATCAATTTCAGAACCCCAGCTTTATGCTCTCAGAAACTCTGGACAATTTTACCACATAAAAATCACAGGACTTCTTGCAATAAAACCTCACTTTGCCATCCTCAGCAGATATTATAAGATGGCTTTTGACAAAGAGCTATATAACTGTTCATTGATCATCTTTATATCCAAGTTTCTTGGGTAATTTAAAAATATGACTCCATGCTTCACAACAATATCAAATAAATTTCTTGCATTTGACTGCTGTTGTGGGAAACAGGGTTACTAATTTTTACCTCATTCATTCATAGTGTCATGCCCCCCCAGAGCCTGAATCTGCGGAAGATGAGCCAGAACTGGAGCAGATGGAGGTCAAAGGGGCAACTTCGTTGGCAAGTCAGAGGAATATGGGAAGGAGCAGGCCAAGTCAGGCCAGGGCCTTTCAGGATTGGGTCACCTTGTAGGCAGGGAAGAATGGGGGCAGGATGACCAAGAGAGGCTAAGCAATGAACATGAGAGACAGAGTTCAGACGAGTAAGGACCACCCCCTCCTGATCCTCAAACATGGAGAGTGGAGAGAAAGTTGGAACAGTGCAGGCTTACCCAACTACTCTGGAGGAGAGTGCCTATACCCCACTCCATGTGGGGATTGAGATTTAAGGAGATGCTGTGAGGAGGGGCATTTGTCAGGAACAAACACTAAATTCATAGAGTATTGTGTGCCATTGCCAATGTTGGACATGTCCTGGACTTTTTGTTTTATTTCTTACTTCCTGGATTAATTGCTTTGTTCCTTTGCTTCCTGGACTAATTGACTTATTTCTTTGTTTTGCTGGATTTCTTGTTTTGCAGCCATTGTGCTCAAACCGTTGTGCTGGACTACTTGCAGCCAAAGGCTGCTGGAGAGGTATATGTGTGTTATCACTTTGCTCTGGGACTTGTCACAAATGTGGGAGCATTTGGGAAACATTTTGAACGATAAAGGGGCGGTTTGAACTGTCAGCTGACTCTTGGCTCTGTGCCATGTCTCAGGTCATCATCACACATAGGAAATTATAAACTCATCCAAAATGAAGGAAGGAAGCTATGAGTATTTGGGACTTTTTCACTTGGTTCCTTTCAAGAAACTTTAAGAATTTGAGGGATAATTCTTGATTAAGGAAAGTGTCAGGTCCACCATCCTCTCCTGCCATTCTGTTGGAAGGAGGGGGGAGAAGGCTTGCTGGCATTTTCACATGCTTTTGCTTTGACCGTAACTGCTTGAGAATTAGGGAGGGAGACTGTCTTCAGAGATGGAGAAGATTACCTCCCAGCCTGACTTTAACGCCATCCTGCCCTGAGGGTGATCTATTATCTTCCTATCACCTCGGAGTTTCCATAACAACCTTGTGGCATCACATTGGCTGCCAGTAGATTGATCAGGTGGGTTAGATTTGGAGAAACGAAAAAATGCTGTTTGCATCGCTCAGACTTTTTCAGATTTCACCTTGCTTCCCTGCAATCACTTTCTCTCAGTAAAAGTTCTTTTGATTCAATTTAATGCATTCAAGAGATTTTCTTTCCTGAAGGACTAGCTGAGACAGGTCCTTACAGAAAGACAAATCAAATCTTTTGAAACTCTGATCTAGAACAGAGACAGGAGATTGGATAGCAATACTTCCAAGATTAATTCATATACATTTTCCCTGAATTGGCTTCTCTTTCCTTGCTCAGTAAGTAGCTTGTTTTGTTTCCTACTCATCTTTTCTCTGTTTCTCTGGATTGACTGATTTTTACCAAACAAAATGTCTTCATTAGGTGACAATATCTTTGGTCCTTTAAAGGCTAAAGTAACATTTCAGATCCTTTCGTTTCTCCTTACAATACTCTTGGTCTTTAGCATCGCCGGGTAGTGCCAAGAAGTTCTCTGCTGGGTCGGACACGACTCTTTATTTCCGGTAGCAACCATGGTGTTTTGATGTAATTCATAATCACCTTGGCAGGGCTACGGAATGCTGGGTTGGGTGTCAGGAGCCCTTGCAACATTTCTAATGCTTGGGGAGTGAAACGTTCCCAATGGGCTGGAAGTGAAACAAAACGGGGGCTACGATGCCAGGAGACAAAGCTGCGATAATACTGATCAGAAGGCACAGCTGTAAGCCAGGGGAAGTAGCCAGTTAGCACACAGAATAACAGTACTCCGAGAGCCCAGATGTCAAGGCTGGGCTGGGCTTCCAGATGAGCTTTGGGGCCCAGGACACACATTTCAGGTGCAGTATAAGGCAAACTTTCAGGCAAGGCCTTAATGGCTTGGCCCCTCGGGCAGCTCAGTCCAAAATCAGTCAGCTTGATGCGCCGGCATTCAGGATCACAGAGCAACACATTTTCTGGTTTGACATCTCGATGGATTAACCCTTTGGATTCCATGTACTCCAGGGCACTTGCAAGCTGCAGGGCACAGCGTTTTATCTGTTGCTCAGGTATGCCAACCTGGAAATATAAGGTGACATTTGTAAGCCGCAGCCCCACAGTTGTCCTAGAAATGAGGAGAAATATCTGGATCCACTACTTGGTCCTTTTGAACTCTTAAAGAATAATTAAAATAGGATTCTTCATGATCTTAAGGTACTTTTTAAATATGTGATGGTTCTTTTAACAGCTTACATGTGATTTACCAATTTTATCTGTAAGGTCAGCAAAGGGAACACAAAGTCTTTTAAAGCACTCATATTTCAGGCAGCTTTCCAGGAAGTAACTTGAAACATAACCAAGAAGAGGAAACCGGCATAAGCTTGGGTTGTGTTCAGTGTCTATCATGTAATGCAAACAGTGTCTGGCATCCAAAAGCTAGTATAGCAGATAGTTCATGTCTCTTTCTAAAAAATATAATAATTAGAATTCTTTTCAAAATATAATAATTAGAACTTTTTTTATAAACAGTTCATACCATCTTCAAAGAAGCATTTTCCCTTCTCACAATAGGAAGAAGTATCTTTTTCTGAGCAACTGTCCTCTACAACAGGAATGTGTGCAACAGTTAGACATGCTTTTTGACTCAAAATATTTCTTCTACCCATGAGTATATATAAGGAATAAATCAACCAGCTGTAATTTTGCAATCCAAAAAAGCAAATTTGAATTCAATCTCATCACCAAAAGTATGATTTATACATGGTTTATATAGGCTGAAAGTTCATTAGATTAGATAGCCTTGGGTAATAGAAGGGAGATGGCATGTCAAATATCTAACAGGAATAATTCCAGTGTTAAGGAGAGCAATGAAAGTATTGTCCACATCCTTAATGGGAAATCCATCTCTCTCCCTCTCCTCTCCCCCCTCCCCCTTTTCTTTCTCTGTTTCTCTCCATCCCTCTTCCTCTCCCTCTCCTCTCTCCCCCTCTCTCCGTCTTTCTTTTCCTGCTGTCTCAAGATCACAGTCCTGGGAAAGCTCAGGACTTCATGCCTAGTACTACTAAAATTCATCCCCACAAAGACCCTCAATTGAGAAAATTGGGAAGACATCAATTGGAATTCCAATGGCTGAGTGTGAGCTTGAATCTCCCTATCACCACTTGCATTACAAAGTAACTTTGGTAACAGCCTTTTTCTTTTTGAAATATCTTGATAATGGATTATGGGTGTTGAAGGATGATTTCTGCACGTTTCACTATTTGTCATCTATTTAGGTACTATAAAATATTTGTTGTAGGTACTTACCTTTGGCACCATGAGAGAGAAGAGGTCACGAGACAATGCCAATTCTTGTGCAAAGACATAGTGTTGGGGAGTTTGGAAGGCAATCCCAAGGGCAGTGGCAATACAGGGGTGCGCCCCCAAAGTCAGTGCAATGCAATATTCACTAAGGAAATCCTGTAGTTCTGTATCTTTTTTATGTACAAATTTCAGTGCCATGGGGGTTCCTGAAAGAGAAGAGAGCTTGGTTCATGAAAAGGAGAAGAAATCCTGTGTTCTGACTTCTCTTCTTTCTAGTTTGAACTAGTTTGACATGCAGGTAGGTATGCATTTGATGTTCTTCCTTCATTTTATTCCCATAACAATTGTGTAAGATAGGCTAGGCTAAGAAAAAATTATAATAGTATGTGGAAATGACCTGGGGAGAGAGGAAGAAGAGTTGCAGATTGAATAACTGACATGTAAAAGGTATCTTAGTCCACAGAAGGATTGGGAAGCATTTCAGAAGGGACCCTCCTAATTTTCTGGAGAGTAAAAGGAGAGGAGGTGAGAAGTCATTTCAGTCTTAACAGAATAACAAAGTTGGAACGGAGCTTGGGGGTCTTCTAATCCAACCCCCTGCTCAACCCTATACCATTTCGGACAAATTGATGTCCAATCTCTTCTTAAAAACCTCCAGTGTTGGACTATCCACAACTTCCAGAGGTAAGTTGTTTCACTCATTAATTGTTCTAATTGTCAGAAAATTTCTCCTTATTTCTAGATTGCTTCTCCTTAATCAATTCTGTCTTCAGGTGCTTTGGATAATAGGTTGACCCCCCCTTCTTCCTTGTGGCAGCCCCCTAGATATAGTATTAGAACACTGCTATCATGTCAGCTCCTAGCACTTCTTTTCATTAAATTAGACATATCCAATTCTAGCAACCATTCATATGTTTTTAGCCTCTAGTCCCCTAATAATCTTTGATCTTCTTTGCACTCTTTCTAGATTCTCAACATATTTTTGCAAGATGTTAACAGTTGCAATCTTGCAAGATTCTTTTAAATGTAGCTTTAAAATAAAGAAAAAATTAGTATCCATACTCATGTTTCTGAATCTGGACTGATTCAAGGGACTAGCAATAGCTGAATTCTTGCAAAATCCAAGGCACTTTTGTTTTGCTTGAAATCATTTTCCAGATGTGCACAAACTTTACTAATTATTTTGGTTTGTAGCCTTCCTTATTTCTTCTTTTGCCTTCTGAATCCAGACTTACCTTGGCGATGGTGAACTGCCATCAATACATGCCCAAAGGCACCACTGCCCAGCTCTCGGAGGATGGTATAACTACTAGTCACTTCCACCTGAGGTAGATTCTGAGCTGTCAGCTGCACCATTTCCTCAAGTCGTTTTCCAATGTCACCGGGGATTAGTTTCATGACTGTAGGGAAAGAGAAACATAGATATATAGAGAGAGGCCTTGAAGTGAACATAGAAGACATCATTAGATAAGTAGCATCTTATCTGTATGAGGCTTTCTTGAAGTTTATCCTACTAAGGCAAAATATCATTTTTATTATTCCTTTGAATCCCTTGTTTTCGTTTGGAGAAAGGATGTGGTATAAATCTCACAAAAGAAATAAACATTTTCCCTTTCACAACTGACTACTTTTGGAAGCCATGGACTGCCTTTGAAAGATTTAAGTATTTTGACAGTCAAAAGTTGCAGGACACAAAACAAAAATGGAATTACAGTATTATAGAATTAAGCACATAAGATGCTTGATAGTTTTACCCCTATTGAGGCTTGTTGTAAGATCATAGTTCTGCACAGCTACCCACTTGGCCTTCTGTAGGGGCCTTAACACCCAACTTTGCCAATTGGTTTAGGCCCTTATGGGAGTGTATTGTACTGAAGGCGGCCAATGGATCGAGAGATGATTCTGGTTTTACCCGATTGCCCATTTCCTTAGGTATCTTATAGTCTTATTGTTAATCATTTTTATTTAAATAGGTTACTGTTTTGTACTGCTGGTTTTACTTTATTGTAAATTGCCTAGAATCATCTCTGGGTGAGATGGGTGGCAAAAGAAAAGGAAAGAAAGAAAGAGAAAGAAAGGAAAGAAAGAAAGAAAGGAAAGAAAGAAAGAAAGAAAAGGGAAAAAAAGAAAAGAAAGGCCACCAGGGGCTTTGCAGATAATTTGATGTATAGTATTCTGCCAAAAATTGTGGCTGGGAATCATTCCTTGCTGTCAAATATTGCTATACTCCTTCATAGATTTTAAGCTGCATGTGCATGATCTATAAAATAGGAATGAAAGAAAATATATATTTAAAAAAATAGAATGAATGCATTAGTGCAAAGTAAGAATCATGGTGGATCTTGCAAAATAATGAAGATAATTTGATTACTCCCTTACTTGTCTGCTCTTCAGTTGAGTTTAAAAGCTGAATAAATAGTTCTCAATTTATGACCATATGTTCAGTCATCATTTGAAGTTATGACTGCACTAAATGAATGGTGGTTTTGACTGATCCCTGGAATTCCAGCTATCTCAGCACCCTTGTGGTCACAGGACTGTAATCGAGGTGCTTGGCAGTCAGCTCTCATTTGTCATATTGCTCCATGATCACGATTGCCATTTGCAATCTTTCCCACCTCCAGAAAGTCAGTGGGGAAAGCCAGCAAGGACAGCCCCAAGTTGTTGGAATAAGTTTTCTCTACTCATGGTAGTGCAGTGATTAGAATGAATTACTGAAGGCTACTTCTGATGACTGCTGGCTGCCTGCAGTTTGGCAGTTTGAATCTCACCTGTTCAGGGTTGACTCAGCCATCCATCCTTCCAAAGTCAGTAAAATGAAGACCCAGATTATTGGGTGCAATATACTAACTCTGTAAACCGCTTAGGGAGGGCTGTAAAGCACTGTGAAGGGGTATGTAAGTCTAAGTGCTATTGCTATTGTTACTCCTTTAAATTACCCTCCTGCCCCTCAGCACTTGTGCTGTGCTGGCCACTCACACATTCCAAAATACCCTGCTAACAACTCTTGCTGCACTTCCTTGTACCCCAGTGCACCCTTTCACAGCTCATCAACCCTTGCTGTGCCTCCCTCACATCAACCCACCTTGTATCTTCTCCCACCTGGCAGTAGTCCTTACCTGTTAGTTGGCCTACTTGCAACCTTTTGTTGATTTTCCTTACTAAGGTGGTTGTGGGAAACCAGCAGGAAGTTGCCTTGCCTAAAAACCATGGGATTTGGTTTAATGACAGCCACTGGGACTGCTTGGATTGCTATTCAAGCAATGTAATGGCAATCCAATGTAATCATAGCACATTATAATTACTTAAGAAAAGAACTCCAGTCATAATTGTCATCTTAAGATAATGTGTACCTGGTTGCTCTTCCTCCCATCCCAACACACACAGCAATATGGACAATGAATGAAAATTGCTAGTTATCAGGGAATAACTTATCAAATACCGGGGGGAATTTTGCCATGCCCTAAATGTTACATTGGGAATTAAAATGTGCATGAAACTTCACTTACTGTTCAGCAAGATGTTATGATATAAATCAGATTTGCAGCTGTGGAAGATCATATATTTAGAATACTTCTGTCTCCCTTCCACTAACAGTTTAAGGCTATATTCTTTAACTTTTGTTTACATTTTTTTTCTCATACGAGCCCTATGAAGTAGATTACACTGAAATTAGTTCAAAATTACAGTGAATTAATGCCAGGGGATTTAAACTGATTTTCCAATCCATGCAGATTCAAATAGAATAACTGCATAAAAATAATGATTTCACTGTGCAGACATGTTCTATAGTGATCGTGGGTGTTTTGTCCTCAAATATAGCATTACTTTCTATTTACTTTCACGGTTCCTTACTTGTTTTGAAGCAACATGTATTCCAACAGGAGAACATAATTCTTTCTAGCAAAACTTCAGAAATATCTACACCCCTGTGTTTACATAAGCAGATAAAGCAAATTCTAGACTGTGTACACACTGAAGGATAATCTGATACTCTTCAGTTTTAGCAAGTTGCAAAATAACACAAGACCCAGAATGCTGGCCCAGATGCGTAGAAAAGTTATGGTAAATGCTAGAGTACATACACTTAAGTTATTAAGTACTGAATGCTTCTGCTGACATATAAATGCCATTTTCTCACAAAGCAACTGCAACCAATCCTATCAAAATTGAAAAAAGTACTTTTAAGGTAGAGAATGTGTTTTATGGGCAGAGAGGTTTCACTTCTAACATTTCAAAGCACTGACACCAGATGGAGGGGAATAATATAAAGAACTTTTGCATTCACCACAAAGCACTACAATGGATTCCCACCCACCCACCCCCAAGAGCTCTATATATTCCTTTTAAGTTGCAACAAATGCCATTGATGCAAGAGAATAAGCAAAAGAGAGCCATAGGAACTTTCAGTCAATTGCACCATTGCCTGTAGGCTTTGCAAATGCAATTATTAGAAATAACAATCTAAGTGTCTACAGCAGATCCTTACCCGCAACTCTGGAGC